>OX336388.2:2133625738-2133915773 GCA_946902985.2 Meconema thalassinum | reverse complement strand
GGCATTTGAGAGGCCTGTATCTGCTGACAAGTTTGGGATCCTTTCCAGCCTTGGGAACCGGTATCATGATCCACTCTCGCCATTGAGATGGAAACTGCCCATCAATCCATATACGATTGAAGAGGACCAACAATTGCTTTATACTGGATTCGCACAGATGTTTTAACATTTGATTCTGTATGTTATCCGGTCCGGGAGACGTATCCCTACACAGTGAAAGCGCACTGCGCAGTTCCCTTTCAGAGAATTGTACATTGTAGGACTCCAAAGCAGCAGTGGCAAAGGACAAGGGGTGAGCCTCCGCCTCCCGCTTCAGAGTCCGAAACGTAGGATCGTAACTCCCAGAACAGGATACATCATTGAAGTGCAATTGCGAGTTGGTCCGTGATGATGTCTCCGATGATGGAGATTCCGTGTGCCATCAATGATATCGGGAGTCCGGAGATCCGACGAAGCTTAGTCCACACTTGAGATGAAGGAGTATGTGTCGTCATAAACAACACATACTATTCCCACGTCGTTTTATTACTCTCCCGTATCAGATATCGGGCTCTAGCACGCATCCTTTTGAAGGTGATAAGGTTGGCCATAGTGTTTTGCCTCCGATAGCATTTGAAAGCACGTCGACGATCTTTAAAGGCTGCTGCAATCTCGGCTGTCCACCAAGGGGCAAGTTTCCGGTGGGAGTTGCCGGATGAGGAAGGTATTGTTTCCTCAGCAGCAGCCGAAATACCATGCGTTATGTGAATGGTATGATCATAGACACTCTCAAAGGTATCTTCGGCAAAATCAGCACGTGCTGTGAAAGTTGTCCAATCAGCCCGACGGAGAAGCCATCGACTTGGTAATTCGATGGCTCTCTGGTTCGGAAGAGTAACGATAATCGGGAAATGGTCACTAATACAAAGGTCGTCGTGTACACCCCACTGTAGCAGGGGAACCAGCGCACGACAGCACAAGGTGATATCGACATTTGAATAAGTGCCGTGTGCAATAGAGAAGTGCGTAGGTTCCCCTGTGTTTAACAAATACAGCTCCAGCCACCTGATCAGTCTCTCAAAATCTCTCCCTCCATCACTAGTGGTAGCGGAGCCCTAGATGGTGTTGTGGGCATTAACATATCCCAGAAGGAGAAAAGGAGGGGGGGGGGGGGAGCTGAGAGACTAGATCCACCAGCTGGTTTCAATCCAGTTGAGAATCAGGTGGAATGTACACGTTACATACTGTTGCCATTACTGGCGACGAAGTACGAACTGCAACTGCCTCCAGCTGAGTACGCAACGGCACCTCTTCACTAAAGAGGCTAGAGTGGACGAGAATGCAGACGCCACCGACGGCCACAGCTCCATCCACCGGGTCTTCAGAGAAGAGGTTGAAGTAACGCATTATTGACTCACGTCCAGGACGAAGCCTGGATTCCTGAAGACACACAATGGTTGCCGAAAACGAAGATATTAATTGACGTAACTCATTGAGATGACCAGAATAGCGATTACAGTTCTCTTGTAAGTAGAAGTGGGTCTTCTACTTACGCTTGACCGTTTGCCACCATTCCTCATCTCTAGTTGGATATGATGGGGCAGGAGAGCGCACCTCAATCTCCACATCTCGGTCCGAAGACGAAGAAAATGGAGCGGGCAGTCCCCTGGATGGCGCGTGGTCCTCGTCGGACTTCACGAGTCTCGCTCTTGGGGAAGAGCGAGAGCGGTGTCGAGGGACTATCTCCCGGTCCGAAGACTGGGTGTCTGTCCCCGACATGTCCCGAAGAGATTTCTTTCTTGATCGGCGCTGACGTCTATTTGGGGAAGTAGATGGTCGCTCCCCACAGACGCCAGTTCCTTACAAAACATGACCGCTCCTGCTGACACCGCTCCACTGGTGGTGGTGGGAGTGGAATGGCCAGCAGATACCTGAGCAGCCCTGTCTCTAGGAGAGGAAGAGAAACGGCTCTGAACCGTTCCTCTCTCCTCCGCTGATGTAATTTCCTATTTGTAGGGGAGTTCCTCCATACGGACGAGTTTGGCTTCAGCCGGCTTCCCTCCCTTGATGGTCGTGGGAGCGGGAAGGCCAGCAGAGACAGTAGCCACTCCGTCAGGAGGAGGGCGAGAGAGATGGCGACGAACCTTCTCTCTCATCTCCACTACTACTTTTGTCATATCGGGTGGACTGGAAGAAGGACCAGCCCTGGTCGGCAAACTCTTCTTTCCCCTGCTAACTGGGGAAGACGTGTTAGCCGACCGGTTCGAAGAAGAAGAGGACTTCTCCGATTTCGCCGGTTTAGATGATATAACTGTCGCCTTCTTTTCCTTGCCCGAAGAAGGTTGTGGGACCTCCTTCGGGCAGACAATTTTCGCTGGTACAGCGAGGGGTGATTTCAAATCTGCTGAATTACCGGACGTCGAGGGTACTACACTGGGAACTGTGACAGCAGGGGTGAATGAGGGCGTCGCTGCGGCCACAAACGTCACCCAAAATTCGGGGGCATCCATATCACGGTACCTCTTGCGAGCATCGTGATATGAAAGCCGATGCAATGTTCTGATTTCTTGGATTGTGGCTTCTTTACAGAACTCAGGGCACTGCTTCGATCGTGGAGAGTGGCTTCCTTGGCAGTTATACCAGGCCCAAAATAACTGTGAACATGAGGGAGGAGCCAGATTCGCGCGCTCACCCGCGCCAGCCAATTGCATAGTGCGGCGTTGCCTAGTTAACTACGCAATCTGGGCTCGCTGTGCCGTACGAAATCCCTATTTCTCTCCGCGCACGAAAATCATTAATTATCCAATTATTTAGATGAACCTATGTTACAGAGCTAAACATTCTGAAGCTGACTGTGCAAACCCCATGACGATACGACCAGCCGTTCGGGAGATATCATCTGCTCTTGAACTGAAGGGATAATTAGAGCGAAGAATGGTTAGGTTTGAAATATTTAGTTTCGCTGGGGAAGATAACAGTGACAGCATGGCTGTATCAATTCAGTAGTGGAGCTTATAGAAGTTAGTTCTGTGAGCTGAAGTTTTGAACTCATAACAATGTTCCGTAGCAAGCCGAGTGGCAGTCGAACAGCGAGGCAAGAACAATATTTTTCAGGGTATACGGCCTTTTAAAGAATCTTTCGAATAAAGAAGTACGTGAAAACACAAAATCTGATAACCTGAGTTGTTGTGTTGTCGGCAAATATATTTTCTTTTTTAAAATTGAGTCGAATAAAACTCACCTCTTCACAGTCTTACCTCACGAGGCATAGAGTACCCGGTTCTAACCCTAAGACCAGAACTAAATGTCTTGATTGAGCCGTGAATCGAATCTGGACATCATGGGTGACAGCAAGAGTTGTTGTTGTTGTTGATTATTATTGTTGTAGGGGCTTTGTGACATCGTGGTCATGTAGCCCCGTGTATTTGGGTGTGTGTGGAATTTATCTGATAACCTGTGACACTGTGATGTCTCTACTAGTGTGTATATTTGTAATTGAGGAAGGATTTGCGTAGGAAGCGGCCGTGGCCTTACGTTAGGTACCATCCCGGCATTTGCCTGGAGTAGAAGTGCGAATCCACAGAAGAACCACTTCCAGGATGGCTAAGGTAGGAATCCAACCCACATATTCCTAGGTTTGCATCACGAGGCTGAGTGTACCGTGTTCCAGCCCTCAGACCAGAATTACATTTGTTGGGAATCGTACCCGGGACTCCGCGGTGACAGCCAAGAATGGACAGCAATTTGCTAGCCAGTACACCACAAGGTGGTCACCAATAAACAAAAACTGATCCCAAAAATTGTATTCTCTGTTTCTATTACCTTATAAAGGGCTACCAAGCAATGTTACTCGGAATGGCTTGGGGTGTAGATTACGTCATGTGATATAATAACGTTGTAATTGTTGTTTCATTTGAGGGGCTTGGACATATTGGTACTTTAGCCCCGTGTACTTGTCTGAAAATCTGGGTTACTGTGGTGTCTGTATTAGAGTGTGTGTATTATTATTATTATTCTGGTGAGGATTGGGAAGGAGGCGGCCGTGTCCTTAAGTTAGGAACCATCCCGGCATTTGCCCGGAGTATAAATGAGAAACCACTTTCAGGATGACTGCGGTAGGAATTTTACCTACATCTTCCCAGCTTTGCCTCACGAGATTGAGCGACCCCTGTTCTAGCCCTCAGACTAAAATTAAATAGCTTGGCAGAGCCGGCAATAGAACCTGAACCTCCTGCGCGACAGCCAAGAATGCTGGTCGCTGGTGGTCACTTTCACGAATAACGTTTGTGTGGCATCTTATATCTGCCTCATATCACATTGTGTGCAATCCGTTGTGAGGATAGATATTCGTAGGATCAGATCCCCCAGCTCGTACATGCGCTTGCATTCGGAGCGCCTTGTGTTCTGGGGGAAGGTCGTGTGTATACTGCGAGCGTAGAGCTGTGTCATCACTGCCAGTCTCACTGTGGCAACAGCGCTCCGCTGGACGCACGCTAATGGGCGAGCCCATGTTCACAGTTGTTTTGGGTCTGGTAGAGGACAAAATCGGGGGAGGCGTACACCTCTCACCCTCATGTGTCCCCTTGTCACACTCTCTACACACGGCCTTGGCAGTGCACCTGGCAGAAACATGCCCGAATTTCTGGCATTGATAACATCACATAGGTGGAGGGATGTACGGTCGAACATCGCAGTGGTTCGATGTGACCTACATCTGCTTAGGTAAAACATCACCCTCAAAATGGAGAATAAAAGCGCCGGTATCGACGCTGTTCTCTCCAATCTTTCGGGTGATGCGCCCAATCTTGGTGACGCCTATCTTCCCCAGATTCCGCAACAATTCCGCATCGCTATTCAAAATGAATTTACGATGGAAAATAACTCCACGGACCTCATTCAGCGTTTCGTGTTTTGAGAATTTCGCTGAAATGCGTGCATTCCAGCAACGTTTCGGTTTGCTGTCGGCTAATTGTATGCAGTAGGAACTGTCCGTTCCGGAGCTTGGAAATCCCGTTTAGATCTCCAAATTTCCCCTCGAATTCCTCGGAAAAGATCATTGATTTCACCACTTTGGAATAATCCCCGTCTGTCCTGATAGCTAACAGGTAGCGATGTCAACAGGGAAACGTGCATTGAAAGTTTTATCCCTGATCCGACACTCAAGAGACGGCTAATTAAGAGGGACACCCTCTGATGATTTATTGGGCCGCTTTCGCGTCATCCCGAAATCACCCTCCCCGAATACAACCTACTCCGAACGAGGGTCATCACTGTGGGCGCCACCCAGCCAAGGCAATACCTACCTGGCATAGCAGGTATTGCCCGGGGTCCCAGTGCCTTGAATAGGCACTTCCCCCTCGGCATGCACAGTGATATGTTTGGCGAAATTATTCGGCCGTGCAGGGACCTCCGTTGTGAGGCGGATACCACTGCAAGGGTACATGGCGCACCCACCTGACGGGGTGGGGAATACCGTCCAGGCTTTCTGGCCAGATGGCCAAGTTGGTGGCCCTTCCGCAGGCAGCATGACGTTTATTTCTAACTGTCAAACCAAAAATGGGACCGGAAGTCGGAAAAGATCTTTTACAGGCAGGGGATACCGTAGATGAATTTTCTCTTCCCATCAACAGGGAGTCTTCAAAATCAAAGTCAGTCATGTCAGTCTGTCTTGTCGGCCCTATTAGTGTCCTCCTACGACAAGCAGAGCATACCGTGTGTGTATTCTAACCCGCAACCCACACGGGGGTGTACCTAAAAGGATGTCTGTCGCACCCAATGGGGATTACCCACACTCCAGTAATGCATATTATGACGATAAACGGTTCCATTGTTGTGGAATCGTGCTTCGTCCGTAAATAAGATGGTCGCTAGAAAAGCCGGATCAGTTTCCACAGAACGCCACCCGTGCTTCGAAATCATGACCATGTATCTCCAGGTGTAAGTGCAGATGGTACGGGTGAGACCAGTGGGTGTGCATTATCCGCATAAGAGACTCTCGGCTGATGTTCGTCTCCAGTGCAATGGCCCGTGTGGTAGTATGAGGGTGACGCCGGATATCGTCAAACACAACCTCTTCATTGTGAGCAGACGTCACGCGATGATCTCAAACAGGCCGTGTTTTTCCCAGGGATCCAGTATCTCCCAGGCGTTTTTCCACACTCCGAAATACCATGCCTGTCGGTCGTTGTCTATCCGGATAGAGTTCTTGGTTCAGGCGATGCGCCTGGTATGCATTCTGTCGAGCTCCTCCATTAAAATAACATATTCAGGCGCGGATTCAAGGGGGGGGGGGAGTCACGGGGATCATGAACCCCCCCCCCCCCAAACGGAGAACAAATTTTTTACAAACTCAAAAAACCAAAAGACAATAACCAGACAAATGAAACTTAACGAATTTTAACTGAAAAACAGTTCTTTTTTTCATTTTATTCAATACTGAAAATTTCTTTATTGCAATTATTGTGTTCTGTTACAACTGTACTTATTTACTACTTCATACCTGTTATATAAAAACGAGTATTTATATAACAAAATCAACTCGTCTATTTTGTTTAGCAAACCTTGTGATTACTGAATCGATGTTTATAGTGATGTCACGATGAATGTGCAGCAATGCACGAATAGGAATTTGGGGCTTTTTTCGCACCAAAAAAAATTTCCGACGTCCAAACTGCAAGCTTGGTTGGCAATTTAAGCTGTGACTTTCTCCCTTTGTCGGTACCAACCCGACTTGCCGAAACTGCAAGGTACTTTGGTATTTTTCTCGAAGCTCGATGTAAAAGTCGCAAAACACGCCGTTGCAATTTGTACGAATATTTTAGGTGCGCTAAACGCATCAAATTTCTATCCATGTAGCTTGCAAAAAATTGGTCTGGTTTTGTACGTTTGGTTATTTTGTGATTGCGATTTTAGTGATACCATTTTGCTTAACTATTTCGATTCTCTGACCACCCCCCAAAGCCAAACTCTAGATCCGCGCCTGAACATATTCATATGCTCTTCGCTGGAATACATCTCGAGGCAGTGAATACGCTTCGTGTTGTGAATTACGTCGAAGGAGCTAGTTCGCGCAGCTACATACTGACTTGCCATCGCATGTTGTTTTCGTTCCAATGGGGCACACTTTGCCCTAACTGTGGTCTACGAAGCTTGGAACATGTACGACGTAGCTAACTGGTTGCCTGTGCCCTAGCCAGAGACAATCACCTCCTCATCCTTGTCCAATCCAGCACCTTAGCTTATGCAACGATACACACGGTCTTCTTTTCTTTTTCTTTTTATTTGATCGCTTACCCTCCAAGCTCGGCTTTACCCTCGGACTTTGAGAGGGATCAGTCCTCTACCGTCGAATTCCAGGACAGTGCCTCGGAGCTGAACACACCTTGACAGCAGATACAACTGGGGATGGTGACAAGCCAATCGCTTAAGTGACCACGAACTTGGGTCTAATGAAGGAAAGGGCAGCGAAGGGAGTGGGAAGAAAGATGCCGTGGTCCTGTCGAAAGGAACCATCCCAGCAATCGCCTGGAGGAGACGTGGGAAACCACGGAAAACCACTTCTAGGATGGCTAAGGCAGGAAGCGAACCTGCCTCTACTAAGTCTGTGTGCCCCACGAGGTTGGGTGAACCCCGTTCCAGGCCTCAGACCAGGAACAAAATTTCGTGGCAGAGCCGAGATTTGAACCCGGGCCTCCGCAGTGACATGGTCTTTTACAGAGCCAAATAAACAAATCGTGTCGCCTCCGTGGTGTAGTGGTCAGCGTGCATAAATGCCACCCCGTAGGTCTGAGTTTCGATACCCGGCTCTAACAAGAAATTTGACAAGTGGTATGAGGGCTGAAACGGGGTCTACTCAGCCTCGGGGAGAAGAGTAGAGTGGGTTCGATTCCCACCTCAGCCATCTTCGAGTGGTTTTCCGTGGTTTCCCACTTCGTCTTCGGGCAAATGCTGGAAAGGTACAGTACCTAACCAAAGGCCATGACCGCCTCCTTCCCTCTTCCTTGCCTATCCCTCTCACTCTTCCCATCCCCTCATCAGGCCCCTGTTCACTTCGCAGGTGAGGCCGCCTGGGCGAATTGCTAGTCACACTCCCCAGTTGTATCCCCTGATTCAGAGCCTCAAGTTGGAGGACACCGTCCTTCGCTTAGTCCGTGGGAAAAGCCAACCCGGGTAAAAGGAGGGTAAAAAGATAACGAGAAAAAAAAACTAATCAGTCTGTGAAAACGATTAAGTATATAACCTTGCCACTTGCCAGGCAACTCCAATCGCGCGCTTGCCATGTGAGCTACTGCGACATTTGACCTGCAGCGCGCACCTCCCGGTCTATACAATACCTGCTCTTGGTGTGTGCGTGAACCTCTTGTTTTCAAGTGTGTGTTCTGCGTATCTCGGCTCGTTTAACGGGTTCATTCGAGGTACCCATACTGAATTAATAATGGCGCTCACGATTCCTGCTGTCTTCCAGCCCGTAAACACACATCTCGTTATATTACCCCGGCTTGGGGAGAGGGACCTATGTCTTTCAGAATTGTAGTACATGTGACAGAATGCATAAAACTGGATCGCAAGGGGCCAGTGGACCGTTCGGTATGTAGGCCATAGAGTTTTGTAGACTACTATTACCTGAAGATAAGCGGCTTCGGTGGCGTAGTCGGTAGCATGCTGAACTGCTATGCCCAAGATAGCGGGTTCAAACCCGGCCGAAGTCGTCGGATTTTTTAAGAGCGTTAAAAATCCTTCAGTATGCCTTCCTTCGGAGGGGAAGTAAAGCCGGCGGTCCCATGTCATAGATTTATGGCATGTAAAAGATCCTTTCACAGACTAAACGTGTGTAAAGCAAAATTTGTTAGGTTAGATTTCGTCAGAACACTCTATCAAAGTTCCAACGTTCGCCACTAGGTATCATTGATATCTGGTGGCGAAAGTTGGAACTACTTGAAATTGAACGGAACTTTTAGCTCACCCTTTATGGTGTCCGCTGGAAGCAGCTACAGACTCAGGCGAGCCGAACATGTCCTCGGACACTCCCGGCACTAAAAGCCATACGATAAATAAATAAATAAATAAATAAATAAATAACCTGAAGATACCGGTTGAGTTAGCCGTGCTCGTTACGGCGTGACTGCAGGCAGTCGCTCACATCCGGTAGGCGAGGAGGCTCGAAACCCTCCACCGGCAACCTTGAAGATGGTTTTCTGTAGTTTCCTATCTTCCTTCCAGGCAAATGCCGGGGTTAGTCCCCAACTATAGGCCACAGCCTCTACCTTCCAATTCCTCATCCTTACATTCACACTTTCCTCGCCAGACAACCACCACACGGGACGGTACTTGTAGCTCACCCCATGGGTGTCCGCATAGAAGTAGCTGAAAACTTGAGCGAGCCGAACATGTACTCGGACACTCCCGGCACTAAAAGCCATACACATAAAAATATAATATAATAACATGAAGATTATTGCGTAAATGTATTATTCAAACTTCAATCGCATAATTAGGACACAAGAAATAACAAGTATTTCCGTGAAGAAATGTGTAGCCCAGTTTCATTTATCCTGCTTATGTTAATTGCCTCTATCAACATACAAAATTCAGTTTGATTGCTGTAATAGATTCGTAGATATTGAGAATCGTCTAAATATATCGGATAGTCGACATGTTGGATTGTTATATATGTAGGCCTTAGAGTTATGTACTATTACATGAAGATTACTGTGTAAGAGTATTATTCAAACTTCAGTTACATGATTAGGAGACGAGAAATGGTAAAAACGAGATTTTAAAATTTTGCACAGCCTCCATCTTCTGGTTCTGAAAAAAAAAAATTGAAATAAATTAGATGCCAGTGGATTAAAATTTGTATAAGCATATACCATACCAAGTTTCACTGTGCTCATCCTTTTCAATATTCGCATTTCGCGTCTCCGGCAGGTTGGATTTGTGATCACCAGGTTATGAAAGTTCCATAGGTGAACTTATGTTTATAGCCTCTATCAACACACAAAATGTGAGTTTGACTGCTGTCAGATTATCAGATTTTGTGATCCGTCTAAATATTTTGGATGCTCGCCATGTTGGATTGTAACATATGTAGGCCATAGAGTTATGTACTATTAGATGATTATTATTGCGTAGGTTCATTATTCAAACGTTGAATTCGATCGCATGATTGCGACACAAAAAATTAAAACTTAATTTTAAAAATTTTCACATTTGCCATCTTGAGGTTATGTAAAAAATTTGACAAAAAATATATGTCAGTGCATTGCAATGTGTATAAAGAATTGCTGTACCAAATTTCACTGCGTTCGGATATTTAACCCGCCAGAAAAGCCTATTTAAATGTTTCAAATTCGCATGGTCGCTATGTTCGTTTTGTAGTTAACAGGTTTCTGAAAGTCCCTTGAACGATTTTGTAGTAGTGCCTTTTATCACCGTACAAAATTTCAGGTTGATATGAGTAATAGATTCGGAGATATAGAATGACAGTGAAATATTTCGCACAGCCGCCATGTTGGATTGTTGAAACGTAATAAAATTTGTAGGGCACGGTCGGGGTCGGCCAGAATAGTACTATGACCTTACCGAATTTAATTGAAATCTATCCAGCCACTTAGATTTTATTAGTTGGGCGTGGGGGCTCACACACGGACGCACACACACGGACAAAAGGTGAACCATAAGCCTATTTTTTTCATAAATAGAAATAGGCTAAAGCGAGATTTTAAGATTTGACACTGGCGCCATCTCGTGGTTAAAAAAACAATTAAGTTTGATTGCTGTCACAGATTAGTTGACATTGAGAATCGTCTAAATATTTCGGATGGTCACCATATTGGATTTTTATATACTTTGTAGGCCATAGAGCTATGTACTATCAGATGATGATAATTGCGTAGGTTCATTGTTCAAACGTTGGTTTCGATCGCATGATTAGGACACAAGAAATTAAACCTTAATTTTAAAATTTCGCACAGCCGCCATCTTGAAGTTATGTGAACAATTGAGCTGAATAGGATGTCAGTGCATTACAAGGTGCATACCATTTGATGTACCATGTGTGACGGCACTCGGATGGTTTAAATTCGAGAAAAGTCTATTTAAATACAACTTCGCTTGACCGCCATGTTCGTTTTGTAAAGAGGTTTTTGAGAGTCCCATCGTTTCACTTCTATTAGTGCTTTTTTTTCCACCATACAAAACGTCAGGGTGATATCTGTAATAGTTTCGGAGATTTGGATGCCGGTGAAATATTTTGCGCAATTGCCAAGTTGGATTGGTGAGATGTAATAAAATTTGAAAAGCACAGTCCGGGTTTGACAAAATAGTACTATGACCTCACCGAGTTTCATTGAATTCGCTCCAGCAGTTTAGATTTTATTAGGGAGGGGAGCGAGGCTACGGTCACATGCAAACACACACACGGACTATATGTGATGTCATAGGCCTATCTTTCATAAATATAAATAATAAACGAAGCTTTCCAGTCGGTCAACACGACTGAATAGCTTTCATTATTAGAATTAAGCATCACTGAAAAATGGCTTCTATCACTACTAAATGACAATAGGCCAACAAGTAAACGAAAAGCAACAACGGGAGGTTTAATTTAGAAAAGAAATACTATTATTGGTCACAAAGGAGCTAAAGTTCCGCTTACACGTACCTTGATGCTCGGTACAGTTGGGAGTCGAGTTCCGAACTTCCGACTGTAATGTTCCAGGGCTGTAACGTTCCACACGCTCGTTCTGAGTTCCAAGTTACAGTTCCGGAACGATACCGCAAGCCAGCTCGGGGCAGCGGTATGGCGTACGTTACGTAACGTGGAACACAAGAGGTACGTAACGCATTTCAGTTCTGTTCCGTGTCCCTGATGATTAGTTTAGTCGTTTATTAATGTTAAGTTTTGTCGAATTGAGTAGCTACAATTGAGATTTGGTAAAGATGGCGGCAAAATAAACATGACACTGAGGTGCCCTTTTCTAGTGCTACTTCTGTACAAAATGTCGTGTTTCAATTTATAGGGGGGAGCCGACATATACACACACAGATACACAATGTTTCTTGAAAAAAAAAGTCCCTTAATACTAGCCACGTTCTTCTACTGGCAGTGATCTGTAAGAAAATCAGGCATTTTTAGTCTACTTTTGACATTTTGCAAAAATGAAGAAAAAGTAGACTTATGGGATCGAACCGGGAAAATGTGTTTCTGTCTGGCTACCTGTCTGTCTGTCTGTCTGGCTCTGTGTGTGTCTCCGCCCCCCCCCCCCCCCCCTATCAACTCATAAACGGCTTCAGCAATCGAAACCATTTTTTAGTATGAGTAAAGATGAATACCGGAATATCTCAAGCCCATATTTGAAAATGATGTCAGTGCTACCAACTGCTGAAAAAAACGAACTAGAAATTTGAGCTCCATGTTGGATATCTTGCAAGGTATGCATGGGAGCTATTCCAAAATTGGCACACAAATAGATAATGCTACTTCTGTTTTATTTCCAGGAGGCCATGCGTGACAATGATGCCAAAATAATTTTAAGCTTTCTGATAGGTCAAGTTTTTAAATGCATATAACTTCTGCACTATCAATTGGATTTCAACCAAATTTTGTATGTAAAATTTGGACATGAACAGATATGGCTGAGCGTATTCTTAAGAACCACCAGGGCTGCCAACTGTTAATAATTGCTCTCTCTATTTTTTATCCAAATACCCAAATATCAGAAATTATGCAAGCCGACAGCTTTAAACTATGCACACGTTTAGTACCATAAATTTTAGATTAATTTGGAGTAACTTATATAGTCAGTTCTACCAACATGATTCTAAGCCTGCTGATAGCACCAATTTTTAAATACAAGTAACTCCTATACTATCAGTTGGATTTCAACCAAATTTCGCATGTCCTATGTGTACCATAACAGATATGACTATGCTTATTCTTAAGAGGAATCAGGGCTGCCAACTGTTTATAAATGCTGTCTATATTTTTTTCCCTAATATCAATAAATCAGAAAATATGCAAGCCAACAGCTCCATAATTTGCACACATATAGCACCTGGCATTCTAGATAAATTTGGAGTAATCAATATAAGACAGTGCTACCAACATGATTCTATGCCTGCAGATAGGTTCAATTTTAAAAAACATGTAACTTGTATACTAAAAATGGATCTCATCCATAATTGGCACAACAAGATATCATAATATTTCAGATCATTTCTGACCAGCACACGCAAGACATTGTTGCCAAACATGCTTTTACGCGTGCTGATAAATCCAGAGTCTAACTGCATGTAATGTTCATTGGAATTCAACCAAATTGTGTATTCTGTACCTTAAGAGATGGAACGAAGATGTATATATTAAGTCGCCAGGGCTGCCAACAGTACTGCTCCATTCGACTACATTATACCAGGTATATTTCGAACTAATTAGACATTTCGATATTAACAACTTAATTTCTTCATTATTCTAGATAGGTTCATATACACTAGTTTAATCATTGGTATGAAACTTAATTTTAGGAAAAGTAGGCTCTTTAGTTCGTCACGGAACTTCTTGTTAGGGTTTTAATATGTGTTTGAAATTTGTTGTAGATGATTATTTTATCATATTTTCATACATCATGTTGCGGTATGTTGATTTAGGCGTTCAATTTTCAATCCATCTTTATGGTGCACCAAAAAGGTTTAATACCAAGGGACTTTTTAGTGTTACGCTATACATTTATCTTTTGTCTTTGATATTTATCAATTCATTCATATCGGCTGATGTTGTTGTTTGAGTCTTCAGTCTTTTGACTGGCTTTATCCCGCTCTCCATGCCTCCCTGTGCTGAGCTAAGCGTTTCATCTCCACACAGCTACCACACCCCACATTCGAGGCTAACTAACATATTCTAATCTCGGTCTACCCCTACAGTTCTTGTCCTCGACCTTCCTTCCATAACTAAGTTTGCTATTCCTGGGTGTCTTAGTAAGTGTCCTACCAACCTATCTCTTCTCTTCATTAGCAGTCGCCAGAAACATCTCTCCTCTCCCACTCGCCTTAATAGCTCTTCGTTTGTAACCCTCTCTTCCCATCTGATCTTCATCATTCTCCTGTAACACCACATTTCAAACGCTTCAAATCTCCTCTTTTCTGCTGCATCAATAGTCCAATTTTCACTTCCATAGAGTGCCACGCTCCATGTCAACAGATTCCTTTTCTGTAGAAATGCCTTCCTTGCCTGAGCCAACCTAATTCTTATATCCTCTTTCCTCCATCAATCACTTGTTATTTTGCTTCCTAAGTAACAGAAGTCTTCTGAGATTCGGAGATATAGAATGCCAGTGAAATATATCGCACAACCGCCATGTTGGATTATTAGAACGTAATAAAATTTGTAGGGCACGGTCGGGGTCGGCCTGAATAGTACTATGACCTTACCGAATTTAATTGAAATCCATCCAGCCACTTAGATTTTATTAGTGGGGCGTGGGGGCACACACACACGGACAAAAGGTGATCTCATAAGCCTATTTTTTCATAAATAGAAATAGGCTAAAAAAGAGATTTTAAAATTTGACACAGGCTCCATCTCGTGGTTAAGAAAACAATTAAGTTTGATTGCTGTCACAGATTAGTTGACATTGAGAAATGTCTAAATATTTCGGATGGTCACCATATTGGATTTTTCTATACATGGTAGGCCATAGAGCTATGCACTATTGGATGATGATAATTGCGTAGGTTCATTGTTCAAACGTAGGTTTCAATCGCATGATTAGGATACAAGAAATTAAACCTTAATTTTAAAATTCCGCACAGCCGACATCTTGAAGTTATGTAAACAATTGAGGTGAATAGGATGTAATTGTATTACAAGGTGTATACCATTTGCTGTACCATTAGTGACGGAGCTCGGTGGGTTAAAATGCGAGAAAAGTCTATTTAAATACAACAACTTCGCTTGGCCGCCATGTTCGTTTTGTAAAGAGGTTTTTGAGAGTCTCTTAGTTACAATTATATTAGTGCTTTTTTCCACCATACAAAACGTCAGGGTGATATCTGTAATAGCTTCGGAGATTTGGAATGCCGGTGAAATATTTCGCGCAATTGCCAAGTTGGATTGGTGAGATGTAATAAAATTTGAAGAGCACAGTCCAGGTTGGACAAAATAGTACTATGACCTTACCGAGTTTCGTTGAATTCGCTCCAGCAATTTAGATTTTATTAGGGAGGGGAGCGAGGCGACGGTCACATGCAAACACACACACGGACTCTATGTGATGAAATAGGCCTATCTTTCATAAATGTACATAGTAAAGGAAGCTTTTCAGTCGGTCAACACGACTGAATAGCTTTCATTATTAGAATTAAGCATCACTGAAAAATGGCTTCTATCACTACTAAATGAAAATAGGCTAACAAGTAAACGAAAAGCAAGAACGAGAGGTTTAATTTAGAAGAGAAATACTATTATTGGTCACAAAGGAGCTAAAGTTCCGCTAACACGTACCTTGATGCTCGGTACAGTTAGGAGGCGAGTTCCGACTGTACCGTTCCATACGTAACGTTCCGCTAACACGTAACTTGATGTTCGGTACAGTTGGGAGTCGAGTTCCGACTGTACCGTTCCAGGGCTGTAACGTTCCACTTGCTCGTACCGAGTTCCAAGTTATAGTTACGGAACGATACCGCAAGCCAGCTCGGGGCCGCGGTATGGCATACACAGCGGTACGTAACGCATTTCAGTTCTGTTCCGGGTCCCTGATGATTAGTTTAGTCGTTTATTAATGTTAAATTTTGACCAATTGAGTAGCCACAATTGAGATTTGGTAAAGATGGCGGCAAAATAAACATGACACTGAGGTGCCCTTTTCTAGTGCTAACTCTGGACAAAATTTCTTGTTTCAATTGAAAGGGGGGAGCACACATATACACACACAGACACACAATGTTTCTTGAAAAAAGTCCCTTAATACTAGCCACGTTCTTCCACTGGCAGTGATCTGTGCGAAAATCAGGAATTATTAGTCTACTTTTCACATTTACAAAAATGAGGAAAAAGTAGACTTTTGAGATCGATCCGGGAAAATGTGTGTGTGTCTGTGTGTCTGTCTATCTGTCTATCTGTCTGTCTGGCTGGCTGTGCGTGTCCTCCCCCCCCCCCCTATCAACTCATAAACGGCTGCAGCAATCGAAAACAATTTTTAGTATGAGTAAAGATGTATACCGGAATATCTCAAGCCCATATTTGAAAATAATGTCACTGCTACCAACTGCTGAAAAAACACACTAGGAATTTGAGCTCCATGTTGGATATCTTGAAAGGTATGCTTGGGAGCTATTCCAAAATCGGCACACATGTAGATAATGATATTTCTGTTTAATTTCCATGAGGCCATACATGACAGTGTTGCCAAAATAATTTTAAGCTTTCTGATAAGTCAAGTTTTTAAATGCATATAACTTCTGCACTATCAATTGGATTTCCACCAAATGTTGTATGTAATATGTGGACATAAACAGATATTACTGAGCGTATTCTTAAGAACCAACAGGGCTGCCAACTGTTAATAATTCTCTCTCTATTTTTTTTATCCAAATACCTGTATATCATAAAGTATGCAAGCCGACAGCTTTAAACTATGATCACGTATAGTACCTTACATTTTAGATTAATTTGAAGTAACATATATAGTCAGTTCTACCAACATGATTCTAAGCCTGCTGATAGCACCAATTTTTAAATACAAGTAACTCCTATACTATCAGTTGGATTTCAACCAAATTTCGTATGTGCTATGTGTACCTTAACAGATATGACAATGCTCATTCTTAGGAGCAATCAGGGCTGCCAACTGTTAATAAATGCTGTCTATATTTTTTCCCCAAGATCAATATATCAGAAAATATGCAAGCCAACAGCTCCATACTTTCCACACGTGTAGCACCTGGCATTCTAGATAAATTTGGAGTAATCAATGTAAGTAAGTGCTGCCAACATGATTCTATGCCTACAGATAGGTCCAATTTGAGAAAACATGTAACTTCTATACTAACAAATGGATTTCATTCAAAATTGGCACAACAAGATATCATAATATTTCAGATCATTTCTGACCAACACACGCATGACATTCTTGCCAAACATGCTTTTACGAGTGCTGATAAATCCAGAGTATAACTGCATGTAAAATTAATTGGGCTTCTACCAAATTGTGTATTCTGTACCTTAAGAGATGGAACTAAGTCGTATATATTAAGTCGCAGGGGCTGCCAACTGTAGTGTTCTATTAGGCTACATTATACCAGGTATATTTCGAACTAATTAGACATTTCGATATTACCAACTTAATTTCGTCATTATTCTAGATAGGTTCATATACTGTAGATTAATCATTGGCATGAATCTTAATTTTAGGGAAGGTAGGCTCTTTAGTTCGTCACGGAACTTCTTGTTAGAGTTTTAATATGTGTTTGAAATTTGTTGCAAATGATTATTTTATCATATTTTCATACATCATGTGACGGTATGTTGATTTAGGCGTTCAATTTTCCATCCATCTTTATGGTGCACCAAAAAGGTTTAATACCAAGGGACTTTTTAGTGTTACGCTATACATTTATCTTGTGTCTTTGATATTTATCAATTCATTCATATCGGCTGATGTTGTTGTTTGAGTCTTCAGTCTTTTGACTGGTTTGATGCAGCTTTCCATGCCACCCTGTCCTGAGCTAAGCGGTTCATCTCAACATAGCTACCACACCCTACATTCGAGGCAAACTGTTTAACATATTCTAATCTCGGTCTATCCTTACAGTTCTTGTCCTCGACCCTTCCTTCCATAACTAAGTTTGCTATTCCTGGGTGTCTTAGTATGTGTCCTACCAACTTATCTCTTCGCTTCATTAGCAGTCGCCAGAAACATCTCTCCTCTCCCACTCGTCTTAATACCTCTTCGTTTGTAACCCTCTCTTCCCATCTGATCTTCATCATTCTCCTGCAACACCACATTTATAACGCTTCAAATCTCCTCTTTTCTGCTGCACCAATAGTCCAATTTTCACTTCCATAGAGTGCCACACACGATGTCAACTGATTCCTTTTCTGTAGAAATGCTTTCCTTGCCTGAGCCAACCTACTTTTTATATCCTCTCTCCTCCAACCATCACTGGTTATTTTGCTTCCTAAGTAACTTAACAGAAGTCTTCTGAGATTCGGAGATATAGAATGCCAGTGAAATATTTCGCACAGCCGCCATGTTGGATTGTTGAAAAGTAATAAAATTTGTAGGGTACGGTCGGGGTTGGCCAGAATAGTATTATGACCTTACCGAATTTAATTGAAATCTATCCAGCCACTTAGATTTCATTAGTGGGAGTTGGGGGCAAACACACCGACACACACGGACAAAAGGTGATCTCATAAGCCTATTTTTTCATAAATAGAAATAGGCTAAAAACGAGATTTTAAAATTGACACTGGCGCCATTTCGTGGTTAAAAAAACAATTAAGTTTGATTGCTGTCACAGATTAGTTGACATGAGAATCGTCTAAATATTTCAGAAGGTCACCATATTGGATTTGTATATGCATTGTAGGCCATAGAGCTATGTACTATTAGATGATGATTATTGCGTAGGTGCATTGTTCAAACGTTGGTTTCGATCGCATGATTAGGACACAAAAAATTAAACCTTAATTTTAAAATTTCGCACAGCCACCATCTTGAAGTTATGTAAACAATTGAGCTGAATAGGATGTCAGTGCATTACAAGGTGTATACCATTTGCTGTACCATGTGTGACGGCGCTCGGATGGTTTAATTGCGAGAAAAGTCTATTTAAATACAACAACTTCACTTTGCCGCCATGTTCGTTTTGTAAAGAGATTTTTGAGAGTCCCATCGTTACACTTCTATTAGTGCTTTTTTCCACCATGCAAAACGTCAAGGTGATATCTGTAATAGTTTCAGAGATATGAAATGCCGGTGAAATATTTCGCACAGTTGCCATGTTGGATTGGTGAGATGTAATAAAATTTGAAGAGCACAGTCGGGTCGGACAAAATAGTACAATGACCTTACCGAGTTTCGTTGAAATCGATCTAGCAGTTTAGATTTTATTAGGGAGGGGAGCGAGGCGACGAACACATGCAAACACACACATACGTACACACACATGGACTATATGTGATGTCATAGGCCTATCTTTCATAAATGTACATAGTAAAGGAAGCTTTTCAGTCGGTCAACACGACTGAATAGCTTTCATTATTAGAATTAAGCATCACTGAAAAATGGCTTCTATCACTACTAAATGAAAATAGGCTAACAAGTAAACGAAAAGCAAGAACGGGAGGTTTAATTTAGAAGAGAAATACTATTATTGGTCACAAAGGAGCTAAAGTTCCGCTAACACGTACCTTGATGCTCGGTACAGTTAGGAGGCGAGTTCCGACTGTACCGTTCCATACGTAACGTTCCGCTAACACGTAACTTGATGTTCGGTACAGTTGGGAGTCGAGTTCCGACTGTACCGTTCCAGGGCTGTAACGTTCCACTTGCTCGTACCGAGTTCCAAGTTACAGTTACGGAACGATACCGCAAGCCAGCTTGGGGCCGCGGTATGGCATACACAGCGGTACGTAACGCATTTCAGTTCTGTTCCGGGTCCCTGATGATTAGTTTAGTCGTTTATTAATGTTAAATTTTGACCAATTGAGTAGCCACAATTGAGATTTGGTAAA
Source organism: Meconema thalassinum (assembly GCA_946902985.2). Classification (NCBI taxonomy): domain Eukaryota; kingdom Metazoa; phylum Arthropoda; class Insecta; order Orthoptera; family Tettigoniidae; genus Meconema; species Meconema thalassinum. The sequence goes on along the minus strand of OX336388.2, from coordinate 2,133,896,059 downwards.
GATGGCGGCAAAATAAACATGACACTGAGGTGCCCTTTTCTAGTGCTACCTCTGGACAAAATTTCGTGTTTCAATTGAAAGGGGGGAGCACACATATACACACACAGACACACAATGTTTCTTGAAAAAAGTCCCTTAATACTAGCCACGTTCTTCCACTGGCAATGGTCTGTAGGAAAATCATGCATTTTTAGAGTTTTAATATGTGTTTGAAATTTGTTGCAAATGATTATTTTTTCATATTTTCATACATCATGTTACGGTATGTTGATTTAGGCGTTCAATTTTCCATCCGTCTTTATGGTGCACCATATAAGGTTTAATACCAAGGGACTTTTTAGTGTTACGCTATACATTTATCTTGTGTCTTTGATATTTATCAATTCATTCATATCGGCTGATGTTGTTGTTTGAGTCTTTAGTCTTTTGACTGGTTTTATCCCGCTCTCCATGCCTCCCTGTTCTGAGCTAGGCGTTTCATCTCTACATAGCTACCACACCCTACATTCGAGGCTAACTAACATATTCTAATCTCGGTCTACCCCTACAGTTCTTGTCCTCGACCCTTCCTTCCAGAACTAAGTTTGCTATTCCTGGGTGTCTTAGTAAGTGTCCTACCAACCTATCTCTTCTCTTCATTAGCAGTCGCCAGAAACATCTCTCCTCTCCCTCTCGTCTTAATACCTCTTCGTTTGTAACCCTATCTACCCATCTGATCTTCATCATTCTCCTGTAACACCACATTTCAAACGCTTCAAATCTCCTCTTTTCTGCTGCACCAATAGTCCAATTTTCATTTCCATAGAGCCCACGCTCGATGCCAACAGTTTTCTTTTCTGTAGAAATGCTTTTCTTGCCTGATCCAACCTACTTTTTATATCCTCTTTCCTCCGTCCATTACTGGTTATTTTGCTTCCTAAGTAACAGAAGTCTTCTGAGATTCGGAGATATAGAATGCCAGTGAAATATTTCGCACAGCCGCCATGTTGGATTTTTGAAACGTAATAAAATTTGTAGGGCACGGTTGGGGTCGGCCAGAATAGTACTATGACCTTACCGAATTTAATTGAAATCTATCCAGCCACTTATAGTTTATTAGTGGGGGGGGGGGGCACACACACGGACGTACACACGCGGATGAAAGGTGATCCCATAAGCCTATTTTTTCATAAATAGAAATAGGCTAAAAGCGAGATTTTAAAATTTGACGCTGGCGCCATTTCGTGGTTAAAAAAAACAATTAAGTTTGATTGCTGTCACAGATTAGTTGACATTGAGAATCGTCTAAATATTTCCGATGGCCACCATATTGGATTTTTATATACTTTGTAGGCCATAGAGCTATGTACTATTAGATGATTATTGCGTAGGTTCATTGTTCAAACGTTGGTTTCGATCGCATGATTAGGACACAAGAAATTAAACCTTAATTTTAAAATTTCGCACAGCAGCCATCTTGACGTTATGTAAACAATTGAGCTGAATAGGATGTCAGTGCATTACAAGGTGTATACCATTTGCTGTACCATGTGTGACGGCGCTCGGTTGGTTTAAATGCGAGAAAAGTCTATTTAAATACAACAACTTCGCTTGGCCGCCATTGTGGAGAAAGTGAACTAAAGCTCTTTCGAGCAATCTACTTCCTGTAGAAAATAGACAGTGTTTTGATTTAGAAAATAGACAGTGTTTTGATTTAGAAAATAGACAGTGTTTTGATTTACATAGTTTTGATTTTGTTATCTTTGTGTGTAGTGTCTTTGGAATGTCTTTGGATGCGATGTTGAGTTGTGTTAATAAAATATTGATTACTGTATATTAAAATGATTTAGTATGGCATATAACTGGCGACCGTGACAGGACTACTGGCAATCTCAACATCAAATAAAACAGAACAACGATGACCGAACGTCGAGTATTACGCGGCGTATTTACACGTGAGGTAAACAAGCTTGAAGAACTGTTGGCGCTTGCTGATGGTGACCACGTGGAGATTCGTAGCAGATATGCTTCACTTGTGGAACGCTACGAGAAGTTAAAACGTCTGGATGATGAAGTTTACAATGAGCTGCTGCTAAAGGAAGACCTTGAAGACATCGTGCTTGAAACAGAGATCAACAATTGCAGTCAGTACGACTTGAAATATTTTATGGTTAGGGAAAAGGTGCAGGCCTTACAAGTTGGAGATCAAGCCGTTTCTGAAGCTAAAATGAGTAACTGTTCACGTACTTCTAATCAGAGACTACTAAGACTACCAAAACTAGAACTTAAAAAAATTGACGGAAACGTGAAGTGCTGGATTGGGTTTTGGGCGCAATTTACTAAAATACATGAAGATAGCAGGCTTAAAGATGAAGATAAATTTCTTTATTTGATTCAGTGTATGGAACCTGGTTCGTGTGCTCAGTATTTGGTAGAAAACTTTCCTCCTTCAAAGGAAAACTACAAAAAGGCTATAGAATTGTTGAAGTCTAGGTATGGGAAGGATGAGTTGCTCATTGAGTACTATGTTAGGGAACTTTTATCCTTGGTGTTAAAGAAGGATAGTTTAAGATTCATAGCCCAACTGTATGACAGTCTGGAGGGACAGTTGAGAGCACTTGATTCCTTGGGCGTAACAAAGGAGAAATATGCTGCAATGTTATTTCCACTAGTAGAGAGTGCCTTGCCAGAGGTTATGTTTAGAACTTGGAACAGGTATCGTGTATCAAAAGAAACGTCTACCAAGGAACCTGACTGTTGCTTGAGTGAATTGTTAGCCTTCTTAAAGACTGAGGTAGAAGGTGAAGAACGGCTTAAGCTAAGACATAGTTCTTTTGAAGTTAACGAGAGGACGGATCGAGTTAAGCAAGATGATAGGACCAAGACTAAGAATAGGGACATACCTTCAGCGGCTTCTTTAATTTCAATAGAGGATGTTTCAGTTAGTAAGGGAAACAGAAATAACAATGATACGGCTTGTATATTCTGTGGCAGAACCTCACATCTTTCTCAAGACTGTGCTGTAGCTATTGATTATTCTCAAGAAGAACGCCAAGTAACGTTAAAGAAAAAGGGAGCTTGTTTTAGGTGTCTACGACCGGGACATGTCAGTGTTAAGTGTAAGATGTTTGTGAAGTGCCCATTTTGCAAGGGGAAACATTACGCTTTGATGTGTGTGAAAACAGACTCAGATGAACCAAAAGGTAATTCGGTTCCAAAAACAGTTAGCATGATGGCAGGTAGTAATAAAGGACATGTGACCTATCTGCAGACTTTAGTTCCTAGAGTAATTGTTGGTGGATCCACGCACAGAGTAAGAGTTCTGTGTGACAGTGGATCGCAGAGAAGCTACATAAAGAAGTCTTGTGCTAAGAAATTAGAGTTGGAACAAACTGGAAAGGTAACACTAAGTCGAGAATTATTTGGAGGTAGGAAAACAGCACCTGTTTGTTTCGAGTCCTATCAAATAACTTTGCTGGGTATGAACGAGGAAAACAGATGTGAGGTTGCAGTGTTAGGCTCTGATAGTATCTGTGGAGGTGCTCCCCTAGTTGATGCTGACTTGTTTAATTTACTGAGGGACAAGGGAGTTGAACTTAGTGATGTTGGCCAAGATAATGGTGGCAACAGTACTGACATTCAGGTATTGTTAGGAGCTGACGTGTGGGCTCAGATAATCACGCCAGACTTTCTACATGTAAACAAGAGTCTAGTAGCTGTGAGAACTTGTTTAGGGTGGACACTTAAGGCTCTTCTGAGATCACTTCAACTACTGCCTCGTCTTACACTCTACTTACTTTAACTCAATCAACAAGAGTGGCGGATTTGTGGGAAATTGAGACTTTGGGTATAAAAGATCCTGGCGAACAGATAAAAAGGAAGAAAGGGAACAAGAAGTTCAGATGTTCTTCGATAGGACTGTGAAGAGAGAAGAGGAATCTGGGCGCTACGTTGTCAAACTACCCTGGATTGATGGTTGTATTTCTCTGGAAACGAATCGTGAAATTTCTCAGAAACGATTATTGAACACTTCAAGAAAGTTACGAGTGATGCAGAAATTTCAGGAATGGGTAAACAAAGGGATTATCGAAGGTGTTGAAAACGAGGTTTTGGATGGACCTACACAGTATTTGCCTCATAGAGATGTGCTGAAAGATGGTGGCACTACAAAGATAAGGCCGGTGTTCGATGCTTCCAACAAAGACAGAAATGGTCATTCCTTGAATGATTGCCTCGAGCCCGGACCCAACCTCATCGACCTTGTTCCATCAGTGCTGACCAATTTTCGAACCTATCCTATAGGTCTAATAGCTGATATAGAGAAGGCATTCCTGCAGATTATAATTGATCCTGAAGACAGGGATATGCTCCGTTTTCTCTGGTGGGATAATGATAAGATTACCACTTTTCGACATTGCCGGGTGGTTTTTGGTGTTTGTTCCAGTCCCTTCCTATTGGTTTCTGTACTGAACAACCTTCTGGAAGAGCCCCCAACTCATTTGAAGGAAGTAGCTACAAAAATGAAACCTGCATTTTATGTGGACAACTGTCTTACTGGAGTCGCTTCAAAGGAAGAAATTGGACCCTTTATTTTAAAGGCACAAGAATTGATGTTATCCGCAGGTTTCAATTTGAGGGGATGGGTGAATTCCTTTGATTGTGGTGTTGGTAAAACTGAGAATGTCTTAGGACTTCGTTGGTATTGCGACGTAGATGAACTTGGATGTAACTTCAGCCCGACTACCGGTTTAGTATCCAGAAGAGTGGTACTATCCAGCGTGCAAAAAATATTTGATCCGATTGGATTTTCAGCCCCAGTAACTCTGATTCCCAAGCTCATTCTGCAGAAGACATGGCAGAAAAGTATAGGATGGGATGAGGTTTCACCAGGAGACATTTGTGAGGAATTCTGTCGATGGACTCAGCAGTTGCAATACCTACATGACTGTCGGATACCTAGAAGGATTTTCCTGAATGACAACAGCACTTTGCATGTATTTGTGGACGCTAGCAAAAGAGCGTTTGGTTGTTGCATATTTCTGAGAACGGAAGAAGAAGGTAAGATCAAACTGAGTCTTCTGAAGGCTAAATCTAGAGTGACGCCTCTCAAAGAACTGACACTACCCCGCCTTGAACTGATGGGAGCGCTCCTTGGAGTTAGAATGTCTCGGTTGAGCCTTCGATGCCTACACCGGAATGACATACACACAGTGTTTTGGTCCTATTCAACAGTAGTCTTGGCTTGGATTGCTAATAAAGGGCTTTGGTCGGTGTTCGTAGAGAAGCGGGTAAAGGAAATTCATGAGTACAGTAAGGCTAGTTCATGGAGACACATACCGAGCAGCCTCAATCCAGCAGATCTCCTGTCTAGAGGGTGTTCACCAACACAACTTTGGAGATCCAGATGGTGGGAGGGTCCGTCTTGGCTTAAATGTAAAGAAGAAGAATGCGTATTTAATCGTCCTGAACCATTGTTGGAAGAAGTCAACAGGGAAAGGAGGAAAACAGTTGTAGCTGCTAAAAACACTGTTGTGGAAACTATTTCACTGCAATTAAGTTCACGATTCTCTGGATACATCAAAATCGTTAGGACCATTGCTTGGATTTTGAGATTGAAACAAAGGAATCGTAGAGACCACGTATCAACGGAAATTGATAGCGAAGAGTTTCTCAATGCAGAGAAGAAACTGTACTTCCTTATCCAGAAGGAAACGCTCTATGAAGAAGAGAGAAAAGAACAATTGAAGAATCTGGAGGTGTTCACAGACGATGAAGGAATTCTACACATGAAGTCAAGAGTCGTTGATTCTGACGACACTCCTGAGTATACCTATCCAGTTGTACTTCCATCAAAACATGTGATGGTTGAAAGAATGATTGAACAATTTCATCGATTCCATAACCATGCTGGGACGCACACACTGCTTGTTTTGTTGCGCCAAAGGGTTTGGATAATTAGAGGAAGAAGGACGGTGGCAGCAGTTGTTCGGAAATGCGTGATCTGTCGTCGTAACTCTGCTAAGGGTTTTGAGGTACCTTTTCCTCCGTTGCCACAGGATCAAATCAAGGCATCGAGTGTTTTCCAGATCACGGGCACAGACTTGGCCGGCCCTGTGTTTCCACGAGGAGGAGAAAAGGGATGGATTGTGATATTCACTTGTGCAGTTTATCGGGCTGTACATCTGGAATTGATCACTTCACTTAGTACAGTAGCGTATATCCAAGCACTACGCCGATTTGCGGCAAGAAGAGGAAGAGTGAATACCATGTATTCGGACAATGGGACGAATTTCGCCGGACTTCGCAGAACCATGGAGCAATTGGATTGGACTGAAATAGAGAGGACGTGCAGCCTTCTGAAGATTAAATGGAAGCTGAACCCTCCCACTGCAGCCTGGTGGGGAGGATTCTGGGAAAGGTTGATTAAGATTCTAAAGGATTTGCTTCGCCGTAATTTTGGTAAAGCTTGCCTAAATTATGAGGAAATGTGTACTCTTCTGTGCGATTGTGAGAACCTGATGAACAATCGACCTTTGACTTATCTTTCTGAAGAAGATGAACTCAAGCCACTCAGACCCTCCATGTTCCTACAGAGCCTAGAGGGTAATGATGTAACCGACTTAGACCAAATTCAAACCAGCAGTTTAAACGACAGATGGCGTTATCTACAAGCTGTTCGGGTGAGCCTGAGAAATCGCTTCAAAAAAGAATACCTGGGATTTCTCCGATCACGGAGCAAAAAGCAACAGGGATCCATACAAGTAGGAGACATAGTACTGGTGGAGAGCGACAACAAGAAACGTATCAACTGGCCCTTAGGGAGAGTGGTAGAGCTGTTACCAGGAAGAGACAATGTGACTCGTCTGGTTAAAATTAAGACAGCAACTGGCATTCTACTTCGTCCAGTACAGCGACTTTATTCGTTAGAGATAAACTGTCTTAACAAACGTGATTCTATCAACACTTCACAACACCGACTAAGTGAGCCGGTCCTTAATGAAGATATTCCCTGCAGTAACTCAGGAACTGAAAAGGAGAGTGAATTCAAGACTCGTTGTGGTAGAACTGTTAGGCAACTCAAGAAACTAGACTTATAGTGGTTCACATTCCTGAGCTCAATGTTCAACTATAATTTTAGAATGTTTACTTCAGTTTATGAGTGTGTGTTGCAAAACTACCTTTTTCAAGGTGGGAGAATGTGGAGAAAGTGAACTAAAGCTCTTTTGAGCAATCTATTTCCTGTAGAAAATAGACAGTGTTTTGATTTACATAGTTTTGATTTTGTTATCTTTGAGTGTAGTGTCCTTGGAATGTCTTTGGATGCGATGTTGAGATGTGTTCATAAAATATTGATTACTGTATATTAAAATGATTTGGTATGGTATAGCCATGTTCGTTTTGTAAAGAGGTTTTTGAGAGTCCCATCGTTACACTTCTATTAGTGCTTTTTTCCTTCATACAAAACGTCAGGATGATATCTGTAATAGTTTCGGAGATATGGAATGCCGGTGAAATATTTCGCACAGTTGCCATGTTGGATTGGTGAGATGTAATAAAATTTGAAGAGCACAGTCGGAGTTGGACAACATAGAACTATGACCATGGATCTGAAATCCATTCATTTGAACGTAGCTCTAATTAACAGTGACATTCAAAGCCTATCTCAGTACGCACTCGATCATAATCTAATACTTAACTTCGAAAAAACGCAACCGATCATCATCGGCTATACCAAATTACTCAGTTCCCTACCTGACCCAGTACCACCTTTACAGCTTGCATCCCAAACAGTTCCGTACCAGTCAGCAGTAAGAAATCTGGGAGTTATTTTTGACTCTCGATTATCGTGGCAGGATCACACAAACATGATTCTGAAAAGGGTTGCATCGTCATTATATCAAATTAGGCGAACTTGCTTCTATTTGCCTCAAAATGTACGAAAGATACTGATACAGAGTTTGATATTACCAATATTTGACTATGGATCTATAATTTACCATGATATGGGAGAGGTCCTCAATACAAAATTGCAAAGAATGCAAAATGCTTGCTTGCGGTTTGTTCTCAATGTACCAAGAGAGTCGCATATAACTCCATTTTACGTCCAGATTGGATGGCTTAAGTTAAAGGAACGAAGACAGTATGCCATGGCTCTGACTGTGATAAAAATTCTAAAATTCAAAATTCCGTCTTATATTTACTGCACACTAACTCCCATGCAATCAGTGCATAACCGTGCGAATAGACACACTGCACAAATGCTCCAGATACCTCATCACAGAACCGAAAAATGCAAAGGTTCATTCCGTATTTCAGCTAGTATTCTCTGGAATAAATATAAATTGCACCAGTATTCAGGACTTTCTATCAGAGCGATAAAACACTCCCTTCATTGTAATCTATCAGCTATACAATTATCATGTTCAAGGTGAACGGATGTATTAACAAGAACTTCTATTGTCAACTGTATCTTTAGGTTAAGTTTTTTTCTTTCTTCATTTATTCTATTGTATTTAACCGCCCTCTGAATGAAGAGAGCTGCATAAAGAGGCTTTGTAGCCTCAGTGGCCTGTATAAGAGAAACAATAAATTCAAATTCAAATTCAAATTCATACCGAGTTTCGTTGAAATCGCTCCAGCAGTTTAGATTTTATTAGGGAGGGGAGCGAGGCGACGGACACATGCAAACACACACATACGTACACACGTGATGTCATAGGTCTATCTTTCATAAATGTAAATAATAAAGGAAGCTTTTCAGTCGGTCAACACGACTGAATAGCCTTCATTATTAGAATTAAGCATCACTGAAAAATGGCTTCTATCACTACTAAAAGAAAATAGGCTAACAAGTAAACGAAAAGCAAGAACGGGAGGTTTAATTTAGAAAAGAAATACTATTATTGGTCACAAAGGAGCTAAAGTTTGCTGTGCAGGTTACACTCTGCCTTATATGGCAACACTGTGAGAAGGTGAGTTGGATTCCCATCTAAGCCATCTTAGATTGGTTTTCCGTGGTTTCCCACTTCTACTCTAGGAAAATGCGTGGATAGTTCCTAAGTCAAGGCCACGGCCTACTCCTTCCCAATCCATGCCATCATTACAAATACACACGTTACTACAGACATCACAATTACAAAGTTTAGACCTATCAGACAAATTCCATAAAAACCTCAACTACATGGACCGATGAACAATAACCTATGTTCCAAACCTCTATATGGAGCAACAATAAATATTTCGAATCAATGGGATCCATCGTATTGTTTTCAGGAAACATATTTCTAACGTAGGCTACAGTATGACCGCGATCGAAACGAGCAACGTGCCTTGCCCTGTCTGATGCGGCACGCACTCAGACTGAAATCAGTATTTTTATTTTTATTTTTATTGATATTTCAAGAAGTAATTATCCTACGTTTGAATATATAATTTGCCTGGAATTGCATATGGCATCGTTCAAACTGGGATAGTTGTTGACGCAGAAAAAAGGATCTTTTCATCAGGGTTCTAGGTAGGACAGTAGATACTGAAAAATTTCCTTAGGCTAGATAGAGTATTTCGATATCATGAAAGAAATGCCCCTAGATTAGATAACAGGTATGTAATTGATATAGTTGTTGCGTAATTAGGCTATTATGTGACAGTTTGTAACAACCAGCGTAACAGTGTAATAAACGCAGTGTTACAATTGCCGTGGTAACTAAATAGACTGTGTAATAGCCGTAATAGTCTACGTAAAAATTCGGTGTAATAGCCATAATGGTTTTAATAGCTAATGGACAGTAGTTCCGGTAACAGTCCTGTAATAGTCTGTAGGCCTACATACATTTTGGGAAATGCTGCTGTACTGTTACAGGCTCTGTACCGTTCCACTTTCCGTTGGAACATGAGAACCTGGAACGTTACGCATAGATACCGGGTGGCTGGTTGGTATAACCTGGAACGGTACACAGTGTAACCGGGTACTGGTGGAAACGTTACTCTATTTCGATAACCAAGAACGGTACGCAGAGTAACTTTCCAACTGGTAACGCTGAGGAATCGTTCCAGTCATGTACCGTTCCATACGTAACGTTCCGCTAACACGTACCTTGATGCTCGGTACAGTTGGGAGTCGAGTTCCGACTGTACCGTTCCAGCGCTGTAACGTTCCACATGCTCGTACTGAGTTCCAAGTTACAGTTCCGGAACGATACCGCAAGCCAGCTCGGGGCCGCGGTATGGCATACGTAACGTAACGTGGAACACAGCGTTACGTAACGCATTTCAGTTCTGTTCCGGGTCCCTGGTTTTTACCAAATTTATAATATCTTGGATCAGCCTACAAGGAACTTGATGAATGGAATAGATAATCACAATTTTTATGAGGCTGGTGCCCAGAGTGGTACCGAGTCCTAAAGTACATTTGACACGACCGCGTTCATCTGACCTCATCGCTGACCCCGCAGAAACGCTTTTATGGGCTGTGATGAACTTGCAAAAGGTGGACGAATGTCAGGAAGAGAGAGTGAAGGTCTCTAAGGAAGCTCTAGGCTATAGAAATCCCGTGAAGAGCTCCAGGGACATTTTATACAGCGAGCAATACAAGACGGAGAGAATGGACTGGCCCAAGAAGGAGGAATATATATCGTAAAGGATTCGGCTGGTTTACGAGGCGGCACCAGAATATATTGTGTTGAGTCCTAAACTCACGAGAGATATCATCTTCCCGTTCTGTTATTACACTCACCTTGAACACAGGAAGACAATATTTGCTCCTCTCTGGGACTTAGAGCGAATATGCAAACATTTCTTCTTAGGCTGGTCTTTGACCCACCGTCTTTATTCTGTGTATTATCTTTGATCCTGAACATCAAGTTCCACTTCAACAAGTCAAACATGCAATAAAATTAAGACACATATCGCTTGGTAGCTAAAATATGGAAGTACTTTTGAACATCCACATGTGAGTCATTGGCGTATTTACAGTCGGTCAGCGGCTTCGGTGGCGTAGTCGGTAGCATGCTGAACTGCTGTGCCCAAGATAGCGGGTTCAAACCCGGCCGAAGTCGTCGGATTTTTTTAAGAGCGTTAAAAATCCTTCAGTATGCCTTCCTTCGGAGGGGAAGTAAAGCCGGCGGTCCCATGTCATAGATTTATGGCATGTAAAAGATCCTTTCACAGACTAGTCTTGTGTAAAGCAAAATTTGTTAGGTTAGATTTCGTCAGAACGCTCTATCAATGTTCCAACGTTCACCACTAGGTATCATGATATCTGGTGGCGAAAGTTGGAACTACTTGAAATTGAACAGAACTTGTAGCTCATCCTTTAGGGTATCCGCTGGAAGCAGCTACAGACTCAGGCGAGCCAAACATGTCCTCGGACACTCCCGGCACTAAAAGCCATACGATAAATAATTTAAAAAAAAAACAGTCGGTCAACACAACACAATTCCAATTACTGGAATATATGAAACATATCCTGAAAGAGATTACATGTGATTAAGGTATATGTGATTATATACATTGTTAAGAACTATTGGCAAAGGAGAAAACTACCGTTCCGAGTTCACTGAAAATTTTACATTTTCGTTATAGCGGACAGTGTTTAAAAAAATTAGTCAGTCTGAAAGACTAGACGTTATATCATTTCAAATGATTCATGCTACAAATGCTACACATGTTAGAAAGGCTCAGGAGGGCTCTTTCAACAGACTCCATTACCCATTAACTTAGGCTTCCCGTGCGGGCACCTCTTTAAGGGTCACCCATTATTTGAATCTGATATCTTGCAAACCTCTTTAAGGGTCACCCTGTATTTGAATTGAATCTAACATACTGTACACCTCGTTAAGTGTCATCCTGTATTTTGCTCTGACATCCTGCACACCACTTTAGGAGGCACCCTGTATTCTTATCTGGCACCTTGTATACCTCTTTAGAAGTCACCCTGTATTCTTGTGTGACATCTTTTACACCTCTTTAGGAGTCACCCTGTATTCTTGTCTGACATCTTGTGCACCTCTTTAGGAGTCACCCTGTATTCTTCTCTGCCATCTTGTTCACCTCTTTAAGAGTCACCTTGTATTCTTATCTGGCATCTTGTATATCTCTTTAGGAGTCACCCTGTATTCTTATCTGGCATCTTGTACTGTATTTTGCTCTGACATCCTGCACACCTCTTTAGGAGGCACCCTGTATTCTTTTCGCTTCGCTCGAAGCCCCAGGTCGCTCGACGCCCGAGGACTCTTTCAACAGCCTCCATTAACCATTAACTTAACCTTCCCGCGTGGTTGCATGACGTCACGCACTCGCCTTCCATTACCTATTGACTTAGGCTTCCCGCGCGGCTGCATGACGTCACCGTCTCCGTGTCCGTAACGCATAACTTTTGACTCAAACATATTGATGAAGTCGACAAGATCATTTGAAATGATAAAAAGTGGTTTGAACGAAATCGAACAGAAAGATTTTTTATTAATTTTATGTACCGGTAATTAATTTAAATCACAACGCCACACCAATATTGAATCTAATAACTTGACAGATAGATGGTGGCATAGCGCATCCACTTCCAAATCTTCTGCTGTATGTGCAAAGGAAACATTCAAACTTTAATCCCTTTGATCAATACGTGCAATAAAATAATACTTTACGTACCAGAATCATTCATATCTCCATATGCTGTATAATCCAATTACAGCGTATTAATAGTACATTATGCAACGAGCCTATAATGGCAATAATTATGACACGAGTATGTTTATAAAACGAGTTTTATAATTTCCATACGAGTACATACGAATTATAGGCGAGTTCTTTACGACTGTTCAAGTTCGACGATAATTATAACTTCGTTATATGTTTTAACATAAATATTCATAAATATCTGTCAGTTCACTTAAAGGAACAGAGTGCCTTCGCTGGGTTTGCTGTCTGATCAGAGCGCACGCGTGGGTCAGAGAACTTGGTAAGCAGAGGTCATATTCTTTGCTTGGCAATGTCATATATTTACAGCCTGCTTACCGTTCTAGTGCCGACCAGCACCAGCATTCACTAAAATTGTCGCCGAAGTCGTACGAAAGCAATGCCCTGTGTAGAAATTGGAGTTGGGGATATTATGGTTCTGTGCTATTTCATTTCCCATACAACCCAGTGTATTTAGGACCGTGTACTTTCCATGTCGGTAATTGATATAGAAGGATGCTGTGTTGCAATCTTCCGGACGTACTTTCATACACTTCTTGCATATTTCATAGTACTGTATGTTCTTGTTACAGTTAAGGTTCGTGCAGATTGTGACTTTGTGTTCGGGTTGATCCGATCTCCTTTACAGTGTCAGCTTTCAAACCATGTCATTCATGTCCGACATGTTGGATTTTTAGCGCACATGTGAAGCTGGTCAAAATACTATTTCATAATAAAAATCTTGAGCTCTGATTGGTGGAAAAACTGCATCATAATGAAAACTTGTACTAATGTATAATGAGCCTCATTATAGTACAATTTAGTGGCATATAATATTACATATTTCGCCATGGTCGAACATAAAGTATGTTAGAATAATATTACATTTCAGGTTAAAGTGTTTATACCAACATCTCTAATGTGAGAACGTACTACTAACGGAAAGGATGTCAATATTGTAAAGTTTTCAAGGTAAGTTCGATAGATTTCAGTTACTATGAAAACAATTCCGTGCCGTTTTACGGTGTTCATTACAATACCGAAATTCCGTGTCATCTTACAGTGTTCATAACAATGCCAAGTAGAGGACGAGCTGACATAGGTCGCCGAAGTCAGTCAAATGTGCGGCGAGCTACTTCACGTGCAAACCGCACTGATGAACAATGAGCGACGGATAATGAAAATAGTCGCATTGGCATGTCTGATTTACGTTCGAGAGTGACTGTAAATGAACAACCGGCGAATTGATTCAGAATGCAACGAGTTCGTGAACATCAAACACAACACCAGCGATCACGACACAGTGAGCATGACCAATTGCGCAGACGCGTTGCTCCTGCAAACCTGCACGTCAGTTGACCGCATCATAGGAGCGTAGCGCAGAACTTCAAAAACCATAATTGGCTGAGCGAACGAGCCATATTGGCAGCGAAAAACAAGGATCTCAACGAAACCATTCAAAAATTAATTCCGGGACAATTATTTTCCTTCAAATCGGTTGACAAAGTTATCAACCAGGATGAGGTAGTCAACTATCCCACAGAATTTTTGAATTCGCTGGAATTGCCTGGATTATCACCTCACAATTTGCAATTGAAAGTAGGCTCAGTCATCATCATGTTGCGTAACATCAATCAACCTCGACTATATAATGGGACGAGACTGGCTTTGAAAAAGCTTATAAACAACGTCATTGATGCGACCATTATCAAGTGAGAATACAAGGGAGAGGAGGTTTTGATTCCGCGCAACCTGATGATTCCAAAGGACGTGCCATTCGATTTTAACGATTGTAATTTCCCGTGCATCTGACCTTCTCAATGACCATCAACAAATCACAAGGCCAGTCGTTGGATGTTTGCGAAGTTAACTTGGAGTTTCCGTGTTTCGGTCATCGACAAGTGTATGTCACATGTACGAGTCGGAAAGCCGTCATATTTGTTTATTTACGCGCCGGAAAGCAAAACTATAAACGTAGTTTACCAGAAAGCTTTGCATTGAATGTCAACTGCATTATCTTTCATATAAAAAAATAAGACATTGAATTCATTTGAATTAAGAACGAGTTTATTTAATAACCAAACAAAACTCAAACCATGTTTGATGCGGCTAATATTATCGATCCCAATTAATTGGAGTTGGAAGGTTGATTAGGATTAATAATCGCTTCAGAAGAGTAACAATCAAATCCATTTCAGGTGGTACGAAGTTCACCCGGTCATCTAGTTTTATATAAATTTAAACCCCAACACAGTGATCAGTATCTGATGATGACCACTTGATGGTTGAAACGCGTAATCCTAACATTGACCCTTATAATATTGATCATAACTAATACATGCAATCTTTTCTAGGAGAGTTATTTATTTATTCATTGAACCCCGGCCGGCCATTGAGAAAATTCGTGTTGACCGACTAAAGAGTTACGACTGACAGTTTGGAGAGGCGTAGTTGGTAGCATTGCTGAGCTTCTATGACGAAGTCGTTGGATTTTTTATGAGCGTTAAAAATCCCTCCGAGTGCCTTCCTTCGGAGGGGAAGTAAATCCTGCGGTCCCATATCATAAACCTTCCACAAACTACACACGTGTGAAGCCAAAATTTGTAGGTTAGAATTGATGACGTTATAGCCTATTAGTTCCAACGTTCGCCGTCAGGTGTTGACTGCGATGGCATCTAGTAGCCAAGTCCGCAAGCTAGGCGTTGTGGATGGCAGCATTTGGTAGCAAAAGTAGGAACTACTTGCAATTATCGTCTGCAGTCCTTACTTGAATTAAATACAGATAACACACACTAATACAGCCATCACAATTAACACCGGTTATCAGACAGTTTCTACACACACCCAAAGTACACGGGGCTACATGACCGCGTTGTCGCAGTCCCTAAACTAAGGAACCAACCAACCAACACTGAAAGATGGCTTCAGAACTTATATACGAAATGCAATCCATGGAAGTACTGGCAATTACGATTAGTTTCCGAAGGTCAAGAAATATATTTAAACGAGCCAACACGACCAATATCTCAGTAATCTTATATATTAAAATAGTTTTCAAAAAATTTCACCCTTTACTAAAACTGAAATATCTCGGGAAGTATTTGCGCTACGACGACGTTTGTTGTCTTAAAATGTAATGCCCGTCAAGCATCGTCGATTGATATCCACCTTACTTGAGTATATCATTCGAGTATTAAAATAATTGCGAATATTACTTCCTTCAAGGTCTCACGAAAATAGAATCGAATGAATTGACGGACATATTGTCGCTAGGCGACAACGACTAATACTGGATCCTGATATTCAACGCCGCCCCAATAATCAATCTAACTTTATATTAACAGAGAGTTCCCTAATTTCGTCATGATATCGTTAACTTCTACCTGCTCCACTCGGGCGCTAATTCGCATGTATCCATACATGATATCGTTAACTTCTACCTGTTCCACTCGGGCGCTAATGTCGCTTGTTATGATTAAAATTAATTTTTATGACCAGAATAACATAGTTAATGAGAGATACAATTGATACATTTATCTTCGTTTATGTTGCTAAGTTTCTAGAAAATAAACTGGTCGATTAGAGCTGATTACACATGCAAAACCAAGTGCTCAATTGCTTGGTTCGCAGGCTGTGTAATGGAGGGAATTCGTCTTCCGTAACTGAGAAGGAAGACAAAAGGAGAGAGAAGGAGGGAGAGTCAGTGGACAAAGTGTTATAAATTCCGGTCAGCAGCCCCGAGGTCATTAGTCCTGGTATCTCGTCTCAACCCTTGAGGAATTCCCCCCAGTAACCACTGCTATGGGCTGTGAATACCTTCATCTGACGACAGCGATCGTAGACAAAGACAATCTATCAAGAGGTCCATTAATCGACAAAGGGGCTGAACTTCGTGACTTGGCAAAACTTACGATATCAGGCGTAAACAAATGGTGCGGGTAATATTGATGACATGTAAGCTCGTCAAGCGAGCATCATCAGATGTGTTGAAAAGTGACTACATATTATTTCTTTCAGGTAACATAATGGGGTGATAATGTTACTACCCACCCAATCTGAAAGGGTAACTTTGTGTTGACCAACCGTAATTCAATTCCGTTAATATAGTACGGGGTCGTACTATATTGTTCTAAACTATTTTTCTACCCAAATGAGGTACATTACTCATCAGTTGTTACGTCCACCTTCTCAACATAACCTCCTTGAAACTTCATGCACTTTTGCCATCGATGTGTCAGTCTCTCCAGACCTTGCCGAAACCATTTTTCGGAGTGCTACACACCCATGCCTTGACAGTTGCGTCTAGTTTAACAAAATCCGCAAAACGGCGACCATGCAATGGAAGCATAGGGGCAGTCCACCGCCAAAGAAATGTCGAACAGTGCCGTCAGTTGGCAAGTGATTGGCGACAGTGTTCTGGGACACAAAGGGCATCATCCTGGCTGGAATTGGGGGCCACGATGAACAGTGCAGGAAATGTCGCA
The DNA here is from genome assembly GCA_946902985.2 of Meconema thalassinum. Classification (NCBI taxonomy): domain Eukaryota; kingdom Metazoa; phylum Arthropoda; class Insecta; order Orthoptera; family Tettigoniidae; genus Meconema; species Meconema thalassinum. The sequence goes on along the minus strand of OX336388.2, from coordinate 2,133,878,927 downwards.
ACCCTTAAGCGATTACGTCGTGCCATTCAAACTAAACGTCCAGGAAAATAGGCTAAAGGTGTGCTTCTGCAACATGACAATGCCCGCCCCCACACCAGCCGAGAGACCACCGCTGCCATTGATCAAATGGGATTCAAGGAGCAGCCATACTCTCCCGACTTCGCACGAAGTAATTATCACCTGATTGGATACCGTATTCAGCACTCTGAAAGAATGGTTTCAGGAAGTTCTGGAGAGACTAATACATCGATGGCAAAAGTGCATAACGTTACAAGAAGATTATGTTGAGAAGGTGGACGTAACAACTGATGTTGAGCTTTTAGTTATCGCAGTAAAGAGGTGCAGTTGAACTTTATATAAAGGGAGGTAGCACACAGTTCGCTACTCCTGTGGGGCTTCGGGCGGGGACACCAAGAGCCCGCTGTTGAGCCAGCTTGGTGTCCTAGGCGAAACCCCATACAAGACACGGCACGAACCTAGAAGAATTGCTGAGTTTTAAGACTAATACTGTTGTTGCATTAGATGAGAGGCAATGGAAGGATTTAAAGTTTGGTGTTGCAGGAGGACGATAGAGAAACAAATGAAGTGGTGGGGTAGGAGAGATGTTTCTAGTGGATGTGTAATGGGAAGGAGAGATTACTTGGTAGTTATCTTTGTTATGGAAAGAAGGATGGAGGATATGTTCCGTTAGGTAAAGGTCAAGGCAACAGAACAGGTTGTTTATAAATACATATCCAAGATCACGGTCCTGATAAATAATGAATTTCCCAAGCTTCTACATTCAAGCGAAATCCAGTAGTTCCGTCAAAAACTAACACACCGTCGCTGTTCTAGCAGTAACACGTATCTGACAATGCTCTTCGTTTCCCTTATTTTTCTTATGGTTGGTCAGCCCCCCACCCCCAGCCATATGTAAATGTTCCGTCCAACATAACAATTATTCACGTTAGGATCATTTTCCTGTGTATACCTCTAAATTAAAATGTACCTTAAATACTCTGTACCGTAGGAGTGCATAACTACACGGAAATAAACTTGTCTTCACTACAATGAACTCATTTTTAGCCTATTTTCAATTTTGAAAAAAATAGGCTTATGAGAGCACCTTTTGTCCGTGTGTGTGTGTGCTTGTGTGTGTGTGAGGAGTGTGTATGTCCCCCCTAATAAATTCTAAACGGCTGGAGCGATTTCAATAAAACTCGGTTAGTTCATAGCACTATTCCGGGCGACCCCAACCGGGCCCTTCATATTTTCTTACGTCACACCAATCCAACATGGCGGCTGTGCGAAATATTTCACCAGCATTCAATATCTCCGAAACTATTCCCGATATCACCCTAGAATTTTTTACGGTGATAAAGGGAACTACTAGAAGTTCACCTATATGAACTTTGAAAAACTGGTAACTACAAGACCAACATGGCGGCCACGCGAATTTGCGACTTTTAAATAGACGTTTCTCGCGATTCAATCAACCGAACGCAATAAAACTTGGTACAGTATATGTGTATACACATTCTAATGCACCGATATCTAACTTCGTTCAATTGTTTACATAACCACAAGATGGCGGATGTGCGAAATATTTCACCGGCATTCTATATCTCTGAAACTATTAGCGGTATCACCCTGAAATTTAGTACGGAGATAAAGGGCACTATTGGAAGTTCTTCTATAAGACTTTCAAAAACCGGTTAACTACAAAACGAACATGGCGGCCAAGCGAATTTGAATATTTTAAATAGACCTTTCTCGATATTTAATGTTCCAACCGCTATGAAATCTGGTACCGGAAATGTTTATACACATTGTAATACACGGGTATCTAATTTAGTTCAATTGTTTACATAACCTCAAGATGGCGGCTTTGCGAATTTTAAAATTAAGTTTTTATTTCTTGTGTCGTAATCATGCGATCGATGTGAAAGTTTGAATAATGAACCTACGCAATAATTTTTCTTTAATGGTACATGACTCTATGGCCTATACATTTAACAATCCAACATGGCGAACATCCAAAATATTTAGACGGCTCTGAATATCTACGAATGTATTGCAGCAATGAAACTGAATTTTTGAATGTTTATAGGGGCTATGAACGTAAGTTCACCTATAGGACTTTAAATAACCTGGTGATCACAAATCCAACATGGCGGCGACCCGAATTATAAATATTCACATGGACGTTTCTCGCAATTTAACCATCCGAGACCAGTGAAACTTGGAACAGTAAATCCCTATAAGAATGTTAATCCACTGGCATCTAATTTATTTCATTTGTTTCCATAACCACAAGATGGCAGCTGTGCGAAATTTTAAAACCTCCTTGTTACTTCTTGTGTCCTAATCATGCGATGGAAGATTGAATACTACACGTACACAATAATCTTCATGTAACAGTAGGCCTACATAACTCTAAGACCTACATATATAAAATCCAACATGGCGACCATCCGAAATATTTACTCGGTTCTTAATATCTACGAATCTATTACAGCAATCAAACTGAAATTTTGTATGTTGATAGTGGCAATTAACATAAGTAGGATATATGAAAATAGGCTTTATAGTTCTTCACGGAACTACTTGTTCTTTATGGAATTTACACAAGGGAGAATGAACCTAACGTGAGATCTGTTGGACGGAACATTCACACACGGCTGAGAGGCGTGACCATTCTACCTACCATTGCACCATGAAAATAGTGAACAAGATGTTCAGTAAAGAACATATAGCCTACTTTCTCCTAAATGTATGAGTATAGTTATAACTCGTTGTTATTATCAAAGAGTATAATAGAACTATTCTTTGTTGAAGACCTTAGAAACGATTTACCTCTACCAAACGCCACGACCTAGATAAAAACTGCTACCATCATTGAAGAAAGAAAGAAAGAAAGATAAGAAGTATATCAAGAATGTTATGGATCTGGAGACATAATCGACCGGACTGGCGGCGTGGCTCAGCGGTAACGTTCTCGCTTGATGGGCCCTAGGTTGCAGGTTCGTATCCTGGCGCAGTCAGCTGGCATTTGAGGGTGCACAAATGCGAGGGAGCCGTGTCAGTACATTTACTGGCACGTTAAAGATCCCCTTCGGGCCAAAATTCCGGCACCCCGGTGTCTCTAAAAGCAGCAGTAGTTAAAAGGGATGTAAAACCAATAACATTATTATTATTACGACCTGCCGTGGGCAACATCCAACTTTGAGTTGAGGCATGTCTTTACACGTCTGGTTGTGCATGGCTTTCACAACCCGAATTGAATTAACAAATCTTTCCATGACCCTACAGAGACGTGTGTATACAAACTATGTGGATATTTTCGATAATATAATCCTAACAGAGCGAGTGCATTCTAGCGGCCAGAATAAGAAACTTTTCAATAAAATCTGGAAGTTACCTTTTTGGCAGCTAGATGTCTCGAGTAAATCTGCTGGCGAATTATGTTTTAATTAAATATATATTTTACACCATAATGTGGACAATATAACGCTTAATAACATTTTCAAGTAACGCAAAATAGGCTGTTACAAACCCTTTAAAATAAAAAGTTAAAATGTATCGTAGTATCAACTTGTCATTCTTCAAATTCGATGCGCATAGAATGATAATGGTATAGTAATCAATGGATCCCCACGTAGACTAGTCGGGACATCTAGTGGTGAAATATCGAACAATATAATCCTAACAGAGCGAGTGCATTCTAGCGGCCAGAAGAAGAAACTTTTCAATAAAATCTGGAAGTTACCTTTTTGGCAGCTAGATGTCTCGAGTAAATCTGCTGGCGAATTATGTTTTAATTAAATATATATTTTAAACCATAATTTGCACAATATAACGCTTAATTTTAAAACATCTGAGTCATTACAAAACAATAAACATATAACATTTCATGGAAAAAAACTAGCTCTGATCGGGTTTGAACCATAGGAATCTGAGCGACAGGCTATCGCTCTACCACTGAGCTAATTGTGTCAACGAACATCGTTCTATTTAAAATTACTTACATAGAACTTGTTAGCAAATAATGATTTATACTAAACGATTTCATCACTGGAGTATATTATTTATATATAAAGCATTTCATACAAAGTTTATTTATTTTTTATCAGTACGCTATATTGCATTCAATACTCAAATTAGTGAAATATAAGTCAGGCACAAGATATCCGCTGCCATCTTGTCTTATTACTGAATCAGTTCAGCTTTTTAAAATCACGTCTGCACTATAGTATTACAAAATAAACTTTTAATTTCGAACGTGCCTCTTCCTTTAGAACAGTTAAAACGATTCTCGGCTCGATAATCGGAACTGGTGGGTCCCATGATATGGATTATAAAGTTTGCATAATTCGCACGGCCGCCATCCTGAAATGGTATGGCGGACGACCTTGTAGTTTGGTCACAAGACGCATCCTATACGAAGGTATGTTGTTACCAAATTTGGTAGAGATCGGATGATTTGGTTAGTCGTTATTTGATTTTACGTTTTGAACGTTTGAGTGGCCGCCATTCAGTTTTAGTAAAGATGGCGGCGATATAAAACATGACACTGAGGTGTCCTTTGCTAGTGCTACCTTTGTACCAAATTTCGTTCAATTCGCATTCACCGTGTTCGAATTGATAGGGGGGGACAGACATTCAGAGTACACACACTCACACACACACACAGACTCACACACACACATACACACACACAGACTCACACACACACATACACACACACAGACAGACACACTTTTTTCGCCCTGTGTTGATCTCATAAGTCTACTTTCATTTTTTGCAAAAATCGAAAGTAGGCTAAAAATAAGAGCATTATAAGCTAGGTGGTATTGCAACTTCAGTGGCAATACTCTATAAAGAAGTATTAAACAGACGCTCAGTAAAGCGCATACAGTCTACTTTCTCCTAAATGCATGGGTATAGTTATAACTCTTTGTCCTTCTCACGGAGTATAATTAAATGTTGGTTGTAGTAGCTTGTTGAAATACAACGTGCTATACGGATATTACTGTGATGGCTGTATTAGTGTCACTATATATTAATCAGGTGAGGATTCAATCAATCAATAACGCAGGTTATCAGACAAAATTCAACACTCACCCAAATACACGGGGCTAAATGACCTTGATGTCCATGTATCTCAAATAAAACAATAACAGCTTCCAACCCAAATCCTTCCTCGTATAAAAGTACACACACTAGTAAGCCTACAGAGATCACACAGAAACAGGTTATCGGACAACTTCTACACACACCCAAGTAAACAGGGCTACAAGATCATGATGCCGCAAAGTAGTGGAGTGGTGGTGCTTCTGCCCCACTTCAGAACATACATGTCGTTACTACTAAGCCTCAGCCATGTAATATTTGTTGATATCTCGCGAACCCATGGTCGGATGTTGACATATGAGGTGTCGTTGAACTCGAGCTGACGTGCTCTTTCCTATTGACCATGTATTATATTTTTCAAAAATTCTTTGAATTTTTTTGTTTTCGAAAGTTGGTGATAGTTTGAAAACCAAAAAATGATAGAACGTTGAGCCATAGCTCAAACGAATGGTCTTTATGCCCTTTATTTTCTATAATGAAACTTTTTTACTTTTATGTTTTTTTTCAAAACACTCGAATTTTGAAAATCCTATATTTTGGAAACTAGGAACTCTACAAAAACGTTTATTTGACATAAATGAAAGGTCCCTATGCCCTCTACCCCCAAAATAAATTTCAAGTCTCTAGGATGAAAACCTGTAGTAGTGGGATGAGGGGAAAGCTGGACCACTTCTTATTGAGCCACCCTCGTATTTGCCCCGAACTTGATATCTCGCTAACCAAACATGGGATTAGAACATACAGGGTGTCCTAGCACTCGTAGTGATGTCCCCTACTTTCCTATAGCCTCTTTATTTGATTAAAAGACCAAAACTAAAAGGTCATGTGCTTTTAATATCTCGCGAACCAATCATGCTAGAGGCATGTTCGACAGGTCCAAGGACTCGGGGTGACGTCCTCTCTGCTATGGACCACTCGTTATAATTTTTAATAAAATTGGAAACTCGATTTTGGGGTAAACACGTGTTTTTGTGATTTTGCCGATATCTCGTGAACCAATCATGCTAGAGGTGTGTTCGACAGGTCCAAGTACTCAGGGTGATGTCCTCTTTGCTATGGACTACTCATTGTAATTTTAAAAAAATTTGGGAAACGCGATTTTGGGGTAAACACGTGTTTTTTGTGATTTTGCCGATATCTCGTGAACCAATCATGCTAGAGGTGTGTTCGACAGGTCCAAGTACTCAGGGTGATGTCCTCTTTGCTATGGACTACTCATTGTAATTTTAAAAAATTTGGGAAACGCGATTTTGGGGTAAACACGTGTTTTTTGTGATTTTGCCGATATTTCACGAAGCAATAACGCTAGAGGCATGTACGATGGGTCCAAGGATTCGGGAAGACGTCCTCTTTGCTATGGACCACTCGTTGTAATTTTAAAAAATTTTGGAAACGCGATTTTGGGGGTAAACACGTGTTTTTTGTGATTTTTGCCGATATCTCACGAACCAATAACGCTAGAGACATGTACGAGGTGTCCTAGGACTCGGGCTAACACTCCCTTTCAAATGTGGTAGATATTTTTTTTCAAAAAATAATTCACATGGGTCTAACGCCATACATGTTGAAAAAACGTTTTCTTTTTCTTTACCTGTTTATAATGTTTATGAAGCGTGGTGGTTGAGAGAGACGATACGGCTGGGTGTGTGTGTGTGTTTCAACAAACCTGTCGCTGACCAAGGTGGCTGTGTTCAATAGATCAATCGCTATTTCGGCGGGTCGGTGTATGACAGAGCGAGGGTGCGTTTTTCTGATAATTTACCTTTAACGTGTAAACGGTGATGAGAACTAGGTTCTATGTTGGTCGAAGCGAGTAGAGAAAACACACTTGCAGACGAGCAGGAGGTGAATGCCATTTGAGCTTATTGGATGGCGTTGATCTGACTTGACAACAGGTGACGCTTGAAGGTGAAATAATCTGACCATCGTGGTGGTAGGGGAGTGTGAAAGGCATGCACACACATGTGTGAAACCACAGGCACGCTAAACCAGTGACATCCTGTTTTGCTTCGTACGTGACAAAATGCAAGTTCATGTGAAATTTGATCTACCGCAGGTGTTCGCTTGGGACGTTATCTGTCCACGTGCGCGATAACTGTTAACAAGTGACATCCTGTTTTGCTTCGTACGTGACAAAATGCAAGTTCATGTGAAATTTGATTCGCCACAGGTGTTCGCCTGGGACGTTAGCTGTCCACGTGCACGATAAGAGAATGTTCAAAGCGTGGAAAAAAAAAGATTATACATGCAACGTAGCATATATAAAGACATGTCGTTATCATTTCCACACTCACTTAGGTGACTACCTTTGAACACACTGCGTTGCAAGAAACCCCTGGTCTTGTTTATCAATTTTGGTGTTGGTGGAAAATACTTAACCTTGTTGTGGGGTAGGTATATATTTATTTATATATTTATTGATTTTTATATAAATACATGCAATTATTTATTGATTAGGTAATTAATGATTTTATTTATTTATTTGTTTGCAGATAACGTGTATAGCCTACCTGCCGTGTGTCTGTGGGAAATATATTAAAGAAAGAGAAAGACAGACCGATAGAAGGGGAAACCATTTCCACACTAGCCCACGAGACGGGAATATAGCAAAGCATTACACGTTAAGGTGAGATTTGTTTTTTTTAATATATAACCTGTTTGATTTTGTTTTGTTTATGAAAGGCATAAACTATATGGAATGGATATACTTATGGTGGTTTATTTTATTTCTTTTTAGATATTTGGAAAAAAAAGGGGTTCACTGCTATAGCAAATACAGTTGAAAACCAAGTGGCTTTAGAGTGGAACCATTGTCAAGCAGTCTACAGCTGAAAACTCAGGTGAGAGTGTTCTTTCAAAATAATGTCTTTTACTGCTGCGGATACGTTAACTTGGGAGCCCCTTGAGTCTTGTTTCAAATCGCGTGTGTGCTCTGGCCGCATAGTGAATGTTAGAAAAAGTTTGATTCCCAAAGAATTTTTAGAATCTTGTTTTGAAATTTTTAAAATTGAAATTTGTACAGCGCAAAGGTTGCATACGGCTTTAAAGGTGAATACAGAACTAGTGTGCGATTTCGTATATAAAAAGAAGGACGTGGAGCATAAAGAGACATTCTATATTTGCAGTAAAATGCAAGAGCTATTCATAGCCCATAATTTGGAACAGTGGTATGAAACCCACGTGGTGAATGCCTTGCTATCAAAATTTGATAAACTGCAACAAGGACCGAGTGGTCTAGCCTTAGACAAAATTCATCATTTGCAAATCAACATTTGTCAATTCAACCCGTTGAATGCTGGGTCTAGCTATATTAAAACACCACCAGCCTTAGCTTCGAAAAAGGCTGTGGTGAATATTAAGAATCGTGACAATGATTGCTTTCTGTGGTCTGTGGCTGCGTACTTGCAGCCAGCTCAAGATCGTCATGTTAACAGACCAGCAAAGTACAAGGCCAAGTTTGATGAATTAAAACAAACGTTAAATTTAACTCGAGTATCGTTCCCTATGGACTTAACCGAGATCCATAGGTTTGAACAAGATAACCAGGACTTTTCGTTCATGGTGTATGGCCTTGATGGTGATGAGATTGTGGGTCCTTTTTATGCCACAAAAGAACCGAAACGACACCACATTCATCTTTTATATTTATCTGTAGGAGAGGTGAATCACTATTGCCTAATTAAAAGCCTGAGTAGATTGCTAAGCAGACAAGTGTCTAAGCACGCTGGTGTAAAACATATTTGTGATCGATGCTTGCAATATTTTACAACCCCTACGCTTTTGGAACGTCATAGGGTAGATTGTGTTACTCAGGAAGCGGTGAGACTGATATTGCCACAAGGGGACAAGGCTGTGTTAAAGTTTAAGGACATTCATAAGCGTGACACTGTCCCCTATGTGGTATATGCAGATTTTGAAGCTCTCACTACACCCATGGCGGGATGTGAACCAGATCCCTCCATGAGCTCAACCACACCCATTCAAAAACATGAACCCTTTGCCATAGGATTTAATGTGGTGTGTGCCTATGACCCCACACAATCCGTTTACAAATATCGCGAGGGGCCAGATTGTGCCAAATGGTTCTTGGATGAACTTGTCAAGTTGGCCGACCATGTACAGGAATTATTGGACCACCCAGTACCCATGAGCCTATCTCCAGAACAGCAGCAGCAGTATGAGCATGCCATGACATGCCATATTTGCGAAAAGCCACTGATCAGTGCTGAAGACACCGTTCGTGATCACTCACACTTTACGGGGCAGTTTCGTGGAGCTGCGCATAGTAAATGCAATTTGAACTTTCCAGCTCCTCGCTTCATCAGTGTCTTTTTCCACAATCTGGCAAATTATGACATTCAGTTTTTGATTCGTGAATTGGGCCATGTCAACAAGGGCTCGTTTACCATTATCCCCCAAAACCATGAGCGTTTTACAGCCCTGACATGGTGGTTGGGCGACTTTAGCATTCGATTTTTGGATTCCTTTAAGTTTATGGCATCCTCGCTAGACAGCCTTGTGAATGGCTTGAATGAGGAGGAATTAAAAAATACTAGAATGCATTTTAATGATCCTGAGCAATTTCAGTTGTGCATTCGGAAAGGTATATTCCCGTATGATTTCTGCAACAGCTGGGACGTGTTAAAGCAAAGAAAACTCCCACCACAAGAGAAATTTTACTCCAAACTAACACGCAGTACCATTTCCGATGAAGACTATGCACATGCATGTCAAGTTTGGCGAGTGTTTGGCATGAACACGCTAAGTGAATATGCTTTGCATTACCTAAAACTGGATGTATTGCTGCTCACTGATGTGTTTGAAAAATTCCGTAACTTGTGTCAACACATTTACGGTCTTGACCCGGCTCACTATTACACGAGTCCTGGACTCTCGTTTGATGCCGCTTTAAAATACACTCAAGTGGAATTGGATTTACTCACTGACGTAGACATGGTTCTATTTTTTGAAAAGGGCATTCGTGGCGGATTTGTGTCACTTAACCAGCGCCATGCCAAAGCGAACAATGTCTACATGCCTGATTATTCACCAGACAAACCAGAATCGTACTTAATGTACTATGACGTGAATAATTTGTACGGTTACGCCATGAGTCAGCCTTTGCCCTATGGGAAGTTTGCTTGGCTGACAGACAAACAAGTGTCAGAATTTGATGTGATCAAGGCTAGCCAAGAAACAGGCCGTGGATATGTGCTAGAAGTGGATATTGAATATCCCTCATCCTTGTATGATGAACATGCCGATTTCCCATTCTGTCTTGAGCAAATGGTTCCCCCTGACAGTAAAGTGAAAATTGAAAAACTCATGGGCACACTTTACAACAAAAATCGGTATGTGCTACATATCCAAATGTTGGTGCAATGCCTCGCCCAAGGCTTGGTGTTGAAGAAAATCCACAGGGGTATTTCTTTTGCTCAAAAAGCATGGCTTGAGCCATACATGCGACTCAACACAGAGCACCGACAAATGGCAACACAGCAGTTTGAAATTAATTTTTTTAAATTAATGAACAACTGCATCTATGGCAAATCCATGGAGAATGTCCGCAAATACCGTGACATTAAATTGGTGAATGTCTGGGAGGGGCAGTGGGGTGCCCGGCGGTACATTGCCAAGCCAAATTTCAAATCGATCAAAATTATCGATGAGGATTTGGCTACTATTGAAATGAGTAAGACCAGCGTGACCATGGATAAGCCCATTTACTTGGGTCAAGTCATTTTAGACTTTTCTAAATCGGTCATGTATCGATTCCACTATGAGTTTGCCAAACGCCATTTTGAGGACGTCTCTCTTTTGTATATGGACACGGACTCATTCATTTACCACATTCGCCACTGCAACCCCTATGACGTCATGAGGCAACATAGTGACTGGTTCGACACCTCTTGCTATAGCGCTGACAATGTGTTTCAGCTGCCCATAAAAAACAAGAAGGAAATGGGCGTTTTAAAAGATGAATGCGGTGATTCCATTATGACGGAATTCGTAGGTTTGGCTTCAAAAATGTATGCTTACCGCACACTCGACTGTAAGGAAGCCAAAAGAGCAAAAGGTGTAGGTAGGGCAGTGGTAAAATCGCTACGTGTTGATGACTATCTAGCGGTTTTACGCACTGGCAACGCTATGTCTCATACACAGTGCAGGATACAATCCAGCAACCATCATTTGTATCTTGTGGAACAGAGAAAACGCACTCTAGCCTCCATGGATAACAAGCGTGTGTGGGCTGATGACCTGCTCACCAGCCTGCCCTGGGGTTATGATCGCAAGGAGGAGAAGGTGTGATTTCATTGTTTAATCGTTTATGGGACATAGCTTTATGTTACTTGTAGATTTAGTATTTTGTAAATATTGGTTTCTGCAATTGTAAATAGTAGATTTTGTAAAATAGTGACAACCCACTTGGACCTTTTGCTCTTTAAAAGTTCTATGCAACCTTATTTTTTTAAAATTTTTTGATTGGTAAATAGTTTGATTCTTTTAACGCTGTACAAAGTTGAGTTTTTTTTGTAAATATGAAATAAGTAAGATTTTTAGTAACTTTAATAAATAGTATTTAATTATTTTTCATAATGTAAATGATAAACTAAAAAGTTCTTTTGGGATGAGTGTGCATGTCGAGAATGTGCTTTTGGGAATAAATAAAGTGGTTGTGTTTGTTCCCAAAGACAGGTGTGAATGTATGAGTGGAGAGAGAAAACTGGTGTGTATGATTGACCAGAGCAAACACGGTGAGGTAGGGTGGGTGGGTGGGGAGGGGGGGTAAATGGTCACTTATATACTCATTTTGTTTTCAATAGTTTTGTTTTTTCATTGAAATGTGGCAGTCAAAAGACATTATTTTTGTAAAAACAGTCTTACCTGCAGTAGTCGTAGACCTCGACGTTTCTCCAAACACCCATAAACTCACTGCAGCATCATCATGGTCATGCACTTGCATCAACATCATTGTCAAATCTCAACTTTCGACATACACCAAAGGGAAAAATGTGAAAACAGCAAAATGGAAAATCCATGTTTCCATATCACCAAAAACGCAAAACTTAAAACGGACATTTTTAAAAACTGGAAATGGGCATGTGTGAAATATGAAAATTCAAAAACTTCAAACGGTCATTCTTTAAAAAGTGTCATCAGCAAAATGGAAAAATCCATATCATCAAAACGAACGTTTTCAAAAACTGTAAATTGCAAATTAGCAAAATGGCAATGTGTGAAATGTGAAAATGAGAAATCAGCCATCAACATCATGGTTTTTTATAAATAATAAAAACACAAAACATCGTGCTCTGGTATACCTTTGTTTTTTATTTCATAGTGAATTGACAAAAGAAAAATAGAATACAAACAAATCCCAATTCCTCACTCCTCAATGTTTATGTCCATGCATCATCAACTTTCCTTTCATAGCACTCATGACAATCAGGGCTGCCATCCTTTCACCCACTGAGGCATCACTGGATGTGAAACGTTGTTTAGCTTTCTTTAATAACAATTTATCTGCCACATGTCTTAAACCAGGATGACTATGGCGATAAGAAAGGTCATGTTCCTTGCATGCTTGATCCAAAAGATTAATGGGTACATCACCACGTTGTAAACGTTTTTCGAGACGAGTTCCAGGGCCGCAAAAACGATAACCTGGAAGATGGATTTCGAAAGGTAAGTATTGAATCACTTTGTCAATGACGCCATTGCCAGTACAGGTCTGGCATATCCTTTTCCATCGATGGTAAAAAAGTTTGGTCTTCCTCCTCCTCTGTGGACGATGTTTGTGTTTGTTGTTGTTGTTGCTTTTTCTCGCCATGACACTCGTGGAATGATTCAACAAAGTCTTTACATGGACTTTTATGACCGTGATACAGTTTCACTAGCTGGCAAGTCGCACACTGACGCATAGACGGTATTTTTGCCATGGCCACTTGCTTATGGTGATCGTAATCCGTACAGGGTTGCAATTCACTCAACACAGGGTCTTGAGTCCATGATTTTGGTACATGTTGCCAGATTTCTTTCACTGCATTGGCGGCCACATAATAAATGAACGACTTGGGCAGCGCCAAGAGTTCCTCTTTGGTAAAACTGTCTAGTTTCTTTTTGCACACAAAGAACTTGCCGATGGCTTTGTCCGTAGCATTGCCTTTCTCCATGGTATCACGTGCTGTAGATGTTTACACGTCGCTTGTAGAAATCTCACTGACGTCATTCACAGGTAAATCTTGAGTTATAATTTTGTTCAACAACTCCCAGCAGGCATGAGTGGTTAACCAATGAAAGAGATGCCACGCATGCGATAGGGCTGTATGGGTAATGTTGCCACAGGAACAAGTATCCATGAGCGTTTGCAGGGAGGGGCAGCCCAACTCCATGAGGTCGATACATTGGCAGTAAGACGCCAAAAATGGTTGCAACCATTGACGTTTTTCATTACCTTTCACAAATACCACATTGGCCGAGGACAAGTGTGCTTTCATGACCACGTCCAAATATTTATAGGAAATGGTTCCCTGACTCCAGTCTAGTTGCCTATGATTTTCAATCCACTGGGTTTGTTTACGGTCTTTTTCACACAACAAATCAAAAGCATGGGGTGGTTTAAATAGCAAATGCGTAGCTTGTGATATCCAAAACGTGGTACAATCGATCATGGCCACTTGTTTAAATATAAATTTGTTGTCACCAATTTTAAACCCTTGGCAATCCACAATGAGTGTGCGCAACATGTTGACGCTTGCCTGGACCAAGTTCAACTGACGACTGACGGACGATCAGGTGTGATCATGCCATGGACTTACCTGCCATGCTAGTTTCAAAAAAGAAGGTTAGGGTAGGACAGGGGGACATGCAAAAATTAGAATTTAAGAATTACATCATTTTATTATCATAGCACGTCTTACAGGCTTTTCTCATTTTAGGATAAGGACGATAGCAACTGATACAACAATATAGTCTCTTGTGTTTGTAACGTCCATAACACCGATGATGTCCCAATGTCTCTAAACTAGGTGTTTTTGATGGTGAGCTGCTCACCGAAGCACCATGGATACCATACGGCCCACATGTATCGTAACTTGTATTTTTTTCATCACCCAGAGACACAAGTGAGGGATAGCTTGAATGACAGGGTATATTTCCCACTTTCATTCTGCACAGGTAGGGGCAGGTGGGTGACCAGCGCTGATGTTCCTGCATGGGTTCATCGCCCTCCTGCCATTGGTCTATAATGATGGGACAAAAGGCACATTTCACTTCATCTCTTGTTTTTAAATAGTAGAATCCAGCGGCCGCCAAGGCTTGAGGGTTTATGAAAGGCACTGGCCATGTGGCAAAAGTCTTGAAACGTTGTTCCTCAGAGTTTAAATTCATGGATGTAACGTCTCTTGAGGCTTTAAAGCAAGACATGACTGAGCGGCTTGACGTGGGATGACCTGTTATTTATACACTCGTCACTTGGTTGGATAGTGGATAATAGTTGACTTGTTTGTGATGAATAATCAAACAGTAGGCCGTCGTATTGGCTGGTACATTGTCATGCGTTTCAAAATCTAGTCGAATGTCGATATTGGATGGCTTGACAGACTCTTCCAGGTATGAACAGTCAAAAACAATCAGTGGTGCTCTTGCCTTAAACGCTTGGGGTAGTAGCATGGGGCCGTTCTCTTTTTGATAATACGACCATCGAAATTTAGAGAACAAGTCGTGCAGGGGGCCAAATTTATTTTTTGAAAAATCCAAATCCAGTCCTTCATAGGGAAACACAGCTCCGTTGAGGAAAAGACGTGCATTTCTCAATTGCAGGTGATCAAATTGCGAGGCATCTTTGGTTTGTTGATACTTGCGATTCGTTTGAAAACCCACGATCAGGTAGAGAGGTGTCTCTGTATAGCGAGCTGTTTTTACAGACCAACTGTGTGTGTTGGTGGTGGGCAATAGCGGATACTCATGGAGTGCCCAGCTTCGAAATTCCATGGGTAGAGGCATATCTCTCTTTACCATTTTGAGTATGTCCAGTTTTTTGCTATCTTCAAGGGTCACATGGGGAACTTTCCATAGCAAGCGTTGTAGTTGAATTTTTGAATCAATGGGGGGCATTGTCGGCTCCCTTGAGTGCATTATTATCACTCCTGTCTCTCACTAGGTAAAGCACTTGCCTTGCGTTGACCACAATGCGTTGGTGATCTTCGGCAAAGCCTAAAATCAGTTTAAGAGGTAAATATCCAGTAAAGGTTCCATCGGTGTGTACCATCCAGTCATTGGTCGAGTCAGGACACCAACCTGCCATGCAAAGTGTTTTACCTTCTTCCTCACTATAAGAGGGGTATAGTTTCATGACACTGGAAATGCCCACATTTCGAGTGCTATCCACCACGATATCGTTAATGACATAACGTACTTCAGAAAACAGAAAGGCTAAACCATGGTTGGCCAACTTGGATGTGGTAGGTGTAGAGCCATCGGCTTTGGTGAGCCGACCTTCAATCTGAATGACACTTTCATGCGGTAGGGTGTAAATATCTTGGTTGTTGATAACAAATTGAATTTCATCATTGTTATTGAGTCCAGGTGTTTGAGCTTGATAGGAATGGAGATCAATTCTTACCACTCCTGGTTGCTCCTCGATGCGGTTCGCTATCTCTAGGATAGAATTCATCATGAGGGTTGACGTGGTAACCCAAATGCTGTAAAATCTGCTTGTTCTGAGATGTTAACGTGTATTCACGTGGCAAACAACTAACACCATTCCTAGACGGTGTTGTTGCTTTATACACAAACTTCATAGTGGCTTTAGCACCAACTTGTAAGTCACTGGTGTGGTAGAATCTAGATCAATGAGTTGTTGATCTCTATTGATCAGTCTTAATGTTATATTACTAATACTATCAACAGCCACAGCATGAAAAAGCACCACTGGAGGGTTTTCACGAATAATATAGCCATTGGGCGATGTCACAATAAAGTCATAAAGTGAATGCGATGGTTCCTGATTGGTGTACACTTGGCTAATAATATTACACGTCACCGACACATGATGGTCCTCAATGAATTTCACTTCATGGTCTGATTCATGTTTTTTGTTGGGCTCCAACACACGTGGTTTAAATCCTAGTAATGGGCCAATGGAATCGGGGTGTGTTTTAAAGTCAATGTTGAATGAGGAGAAAATACTGCAGCGATGAGTGTTGGTATTGCCTACAAGTTCAAACTTGTGCGTTCCGTCGAGAAATGACTTTAAACCATATTGATTGATCAACACCACATAAATGTGTTCATAAATGTCATCGATCGTGTATCCACCAGAGTTCAAGGTGAGCACAGAATCATCATAGTAAAACTTGTTGTTCACATTTTCACGTATGTTGTATATTCGATTGTACGTTTCAAGAGAAACAAGTCCTAAACCATAGGGTTTTTCACTCAATTCGATAGGCGGGTAAAAGTCTAGGCTGACTTCAGGTCCACGTCCATGCAATGTAAACGTTTTACTTTCTGCCGACATACTGGTGGCGTTTTTGCTTATGCTGCGTCTTATATAAAAAAATTAAACACAAACGTCCACACTGTTGGCTGTTAAACGTTTGCTCTCGTTTCACATTATAATATATCTTGATCCTGTTTCCAAAATAGGTCACTAGTTCCATGGGCGGAGGCAAATTCCCAAAACTGTCAAAGTACCATACCGTGGATCCCTCTTTGACATAAGCTACATAATGCGTTCCTGGTCCTCGGTGATCATCCAAATTGACAACAGCACATTCCTGTTTCCAGGGTCGTGGGGGTAATTGGTTTCGCATAAACACACCTCGAAAATGAGAAAGCTTTAGTTGTTTAGCATAGCTCTCCACTTGTTGATGCGTCAGGGCATGTCTCGCTATGGCTGAGGTTATTTTTTTTTTAATATTTCGAAATGGTGAAATCCCAAATCCTTGTTGATAAAAGGCTGGCTTTAAATTGGCATTTCTAGCCCCCATGGCAATCGCTTCCATCGTTTCATTGTGTCGCTGACTTTCTTTGAGTTGTTGCTTGCCCTGCTGCGCGGCTTTAATGGTTTTCGCCACTGCACTGGCACCGCCCAAAAGTGAGCCCAGAGCAGCCAACCCGGCAAATAATGCAGGTAAAAATCCCGCTCGTTTGGGGACGGGAATCACTCGCCCTTGGTTTGAAACCTGTCGCCGACGTTTTGGAATAACCTGTCTCTGTGCTGCTCGAAGGGCTTTCCTTATGGTCAATACATTATTTTTTCTTTTTTTCTTTCGCAAGGGCTTGTCCTCGAATGTTGTAAGCCCAGGCTTTGCCAAGGACAAAGTCCTTTTTTTAGTCTTTCTCACTGCATACCTTTGTTTCACCATGATGATAATGACCCACAACCTTTCACAAGAAAGTTTAAATCACAACTAACGTCAGATGGTTATTTCATGGCTGTATATTCCAATTCCACATAAAGTGGAAAGTCGTTTATGGTTTTTCCCGCTTGCTTTTCATCCCATGTCAACATGAGGTGAAAGGATAATTCGTCACCAGCATTGACCATTTCATGGTTATGGACCAACATCCTATGACCATTTATCTTTATTTGTAAATGGTTCTCATCAGGTATGGCATATTTGATGTGAATGGTTCCATCATAGTGTAATCGATAGTGGCTTAAACCCGAAGCAAGCGCATAGGTCAAGTGCTGATCATGGACTAGCGGTAAATGGTTTCTGTCATTCACAGGTTTTTCATTTGTCAGATACACTAAAAACACAGATGGGATAAATTTATAAAGCCTTTTCATTTCATGGGTCACGTAACGCTTGGTACAAACATCGTCTTCGTCTTGTGGGTCTTCCACGTGAATAATCCGATGGTGATTAGCGCTATAGCCATTCACCATAAGCTGGGGCACTTTGTCATAAAACTCATACACTTTGTTATCCACATACTTTTTCGTAGTAACGTCTGTAGACACTTGAGGATGTTTTACATGGGTTAACCGCTTTCCCTTAAAGTCATAATCTCCCTGTTTTGTGCGTGGCACTACTGACCTATCCACATAGTGTTTATTAGCAGGATCTGTTTCCTGTTTAGGATCATGTATGAGGACAGGCCTATCTTTGGCCATCAACGCACGTCCAAAGACATCCATCGTCAACCTGTAGTATCAGTCTACTGTTTCTATGACAAGGTTCGGTGTCCTGTATATAGACAGCCTGCTAGCCTGTCTAAGCCTTAGTTGAAATGAAGATTATTAAGCAGCAAGAGTCATTCCCCGTGGGGGACATGGTTTCCCATCTCTGTCCCACATCACGTGAACAACGCCATGGTTCACTGTTTCCATCTTCCATTCGCTGCATCATTGTGGGGCCTTCCGGCTGTGGAAAGACTAATCTTTTGCTAACGCTCATTACAGCGCCCAATGGTCTGCGTTTTCAAAATATTTATATTTTTGCAAAATCTCTCTACCAACCCCTCTACGTGTTTCTGGATCAAGTCATGTCTGGATTACAAAAAGAGAATATGGGTTATTTTACATTTTCCATGCAAGAAAATGTGATTTCACCGGATGAGGTAAAGCCTGATTCACTCATGATTTTCGATGATGTATCCACTGAACGTCAAGGCATCATTCAAAGCTATTTCAGCATGGGTCGACACAAACATATCGATTGCTTCTATCTTGGGCAAACGTATTCTAAAATGTCCAAACAGTTGATTCGTGACAATGCCAATGTCATTGTTTTATTTCGTCAGGACGAGAGGAACAGTCGTCACATTTATAATGAACATGTGAATCCGGATATGACCTTTCAAATGTTTACAGAATTGTGTGCCAAGTGCTGGAACACTCAACGTCATGCCTGTTTAGTGATTGACAAACAAAGTGAACTCAACCAAGGACGGTATCGCTTAGGGTTTGATCATTTTATTGCTATTTAAGGCCTTGTCTCATTCCCCATCAAGTCATTTGTCAAGACACCATGGCGTTAGCAGAGAGTCAATTGAAAAAGCATATTATTAGAGCAAAAAATACTATTCGCCAAAAGTTTCGTCAATTGAAACAATCACGTGCCAATCATGCTTTGTTTATTCAGCAACATTTAGCACCTCCACTAAAAGCCATGTTGAAACCCTCTTTCAAGCCATCTGAAACGCTACCCACCGTTTCACAAGCCACGCAGACGCTGCACGAGGACCCTGAGGAAGAGGAAGTGGAAGATTTGACTAGTGTTAGTGAAGTTGAGGATGAGGAGGAACAAGTGTTTACGCCTCAAAAAAAGGCCGCACCCCTTGCAGAGTTTTTGAGAAAAAAGAAATCCTTGGCCATGGTCGATACACCTTGCCCTTCCAGGGCGTCTCCGTTTTCACAACTCTTGGCCACCCCTCAACATAAAGCACAACTGAAAACCATTTTAATAAAATATTATGGATCAACATTGGAACCCTATTTCACCGATCTATTTATTGGAAACACAGATACCACGTATGGTGTTCGCTATGAGGATGATAGTTTTAAAATTGGCGATTCATCCATTAAATTTGCTCGTACTAAAGCTGTCATTAAAAACATCAACTATAAATTAACGCCAGGACTGTTAAAGCTGCTCTTTTCTCGGACCCCCTCTTCCCATGATTATACGTCAGAGGATCTTGACAAATATAAATCCATTTTATTGGATACCCATGCTCACAAAAGACAGTATGATCCCACGCAACAAGTGAATGCCAATATATCTCAAAAATATAAAACCATCATTGCAAAAATGTTTCCCACCAGTCAAAGTACTCGTCGTAAAGCATCCGCTTCGGGAGTGACATTTAAACCATTAAAACCCCTTGTGGATGTTACCTACTGGCACAATCCCAATAAGCTCGTCCAGCGGCTACAGTTGTTGCATGCCTCACGTCAAGCTGGCCACACCGGTCACGATTGGGAAATTCAAGAAATTGAACAAGAACTTCGAAATGCCAAAATTATTGTTTAAGCCCTCACCCATTAAAATGGGTATTGCTCACGAGTTGCATCGCCCAGCTAGGCGTCATTATCCACGACTCAAGGTGATTTCACGAGGTGTGGATGAACTTTGGCAGGCTGACTTGGTTGAAATGATACCCTATGCTGGCGTTAACGACGGTGTACGCTATATGTTGACCGTCATTGATGTCTATTCCAAAATGGCCTTTGTTGAACCTGTGCGTCGCAAGTCTGGTCCACTAGTTACCAAGGCCTTTCAACATATTATTCAACACTCCCAACGTCAACCTCAGCTGCTACAAACTGACCAGGGGAAAGAATTTTTCAACAAGGATTTCTCCAGTTTTCTCAAATCTAAGGATATTCACCATTACACCACGTACAGCAATCTCAAAGCCAGTGTGGTCGAGCGGTTCAACCGAACATTGAAAACCCATATGTGGAAAGCGTTTACCGCTCAGGGCAGTTATCGCTGGTTGGACATGTTACCTGAGCTAGTGTCACGTTACAATGACACCAACCATAGAACGATTGGGACCAAGCCACGTCTCGTAACTAAAAATATTCAGCGATTGGATAAACTGTTTAACCCCATAAAAACAGCCGATCCTAAACGTCACCGACTGAACATTGGGGATTTTGTTCGTGTGAGCAAATTTAAGTCTGCCTTCAATAAGGGCTACACGCCTCAGTGGGGGACTGAACTATTTCGAATTCGTCGAGTCTACTTGGACACTCCAGTCACCTATTTACTCGAGGACCTCAACCATCAAC
The DNA here is from genome assembly GCA_946902985.2 of Meconema thalassinum. Classification (NCBI taxonomy): domain Eukaryota; kingdom Metazoa; phylum Arthropoda; class Insecta; order Orthoptera; family Tettigoniidae; genus Meconema; species Meconema thalassinum. Next base: position 2,133,858,064 of record OX336388.2, on the reverse strand, counting down.
CCATAAAAGGTAGATTTTATCTCCATGAACTTCAGAAAACAGCATTTCCTCAGCATTATCTTGTGGAAAAAGTGTTGAAACAAAAAGGAAATAAACTCTACGTCAAATGGTTAGGGTTTAACTCTACGTTTAATTCTTGGATCAATAAACTACATGTTGTGTGAACCTGTGTACTTTTTATTTATTCACCCATGTTGTACACCACCTATAGCTCTATGTATACAGCGCTCCGCGCTTCATGCATGTTCATACATGTTTGTCTTTCCCTTTCCTCCTGTGTTCTCTCATACATCACCCCCTCCCCTCTCCCTCCCTTCACCTCCCACCACTGCTGTTTGCAGCTCTTGCCTCTCTATTGGTTGTGACATCATTCCGACAAGTTGCATCATACTTTTTACTGATTCAGCGATTCCCACGCTTTGAACATTCTCTTATCGTGCACGTGGACAACTAACGTCCCAGGCGAACACCTGTGGCGAATCAAATTTCACATGAACTTGCATTTTGTCACGTACGAAGCAAAACAGGATGTCACTTGTTAACAGTTATCGCGCACGTGGACAGATAACGTCCCAAGCGAACACCTGCGGTAGATCAAATTTCACATGAACTTGCATTTTGTCACGTACGAAGCAAAACAGGATGTCACTGGTTTAGCGTGCCTGTGGTTTCACACATGTGTGTGCATGCCTTTCACACTCCCCTACCACCACGATGGTCAGATTATTTCACCTTCAAGCGTCACCTGTTGTCAAGTCAGATCAACGCCATCCAATAAGCTCAAATGGCATTCACCTCCTGCTCGTCTGCAAGTGTGTTTTCTCTACTCGCTTCGACCAACATAGAACCTAGTTCTCATCACCGTTTACACGTTAAAGGTAAAATATCAGAAAAACGCACCCTCGCTCTGTCATACACCGACCCGCCGAAATAGCGATTGATCTATTGAACACAGCCACCTTGGTCAGCGACAGGTTTGTTGAAACACACACACACACCCAGCCGTATCGTCTCTCTCAACCACCACGCTTCATAAACATTATAAACAGGTAAAGAAAAAGAAAACGTTTTTTCAACATGTATGGCGTTAGACCCATGTGAATTATTTTTTGAAAAAAAATATCTACCACATTTGAAAGGGAGTGTTAGCCCGAGTCCTAGGACACCTCGTACATGTCTCTAGCGTTATTGGTTCGTGAGATATCGGCAAAAATCACAAAAAACACGTGTTTACCCCCAAAATCGCGTTTCCAAAATTTTTTAAAATTACAACGAGTGGTCCATAGCAAAGAGGACGTCTTCCCGAATCCTTGGACCCATCGTACATGCCTCTAGCGTTATTGCTTCGTGAAATATCGGCAAAATCACAAAAAACACGTGTTTACCCCAAAATCGCGTTTCCCAAATTTTTTAAAATTACAATGAGTAGTCCATAGCAAAGAGGACATCACCCTGAGTACTTGGACCTGTCGAACACACCTCTAGCATGATTGGTTCACGAGATATCGGCAAAATCACAAAAAACACGTGTTTACCCCAAAATCGCGTTTCCCAAATTTTTTTAAAATTACAATGAGTAGTCCATAGCAAAGAGGACATCACCCTGAGTACTTGGACCTGTCGAACACACCTCTAGCATGATTGGTTCACGAGATATCGGCAAAATCACAAAAACACGTGTTTACCCCAAAATCGAGTTTCCAATTTTATTAAAAATTATAACGAGTGGTCCATAGCAGAGAGGACGTCACCCCGAGTCCTTGGACCTGTCGAACATGCCTCTAGCATGATTGGTTCGCGAGATATTAAAAGCACATGACCTTTTAGTTTTGGTCTTTTAATCAAATAAAGAGGCTATAGGAAAGTAGGGGACATCACTACGAGTGCTAGGACACCCTGTATGTTCTAATCCCATGTTTGGTTAGCGAGATATCAAGTTCGGGGCAAATACGAGGGTGGCTCAATAAGAAGTGGTCCAGCTTTCCCCTCATCCCACTACTACAGGTTTTCATCCTAGAGACTTGAAATTTATTTTGGGGGTAGAGGGCATAGGGACCTTTCATTTATGTCAAATAAACGTTTTTGTAGAGTTCCTAGTTTCCAAAATATAGGATTTTCAAAATTCGAGTGTTTTGAAAAAAAACATAAAAGTAAAAAAGTTTCATTATAGAAAATAAAGGGCATAAAGACCATTCGTTTGAGCTATGGCACAACGTTCTATCATTTTTTGGTTTTCAAACTATTGTAACATTTTTAATGAGTGAACTAAACGTGGTGATGACTATTGTGGTTCAATAAAACAAACATGATATGAATAAATAATATACACTGTGGTGTGACCTTACCTGTGATAGTGTAATATAATAAGTTGTTGAGCGCCAGATTCCTATTTAAGATAGTGAATCGAAATTTATTGATTTAACCTCGGCTATCAGCAGTAGAGTCGAAACCACTTACCCGGGCCGTAGTGAGACAAAGTCATCTAACCAATCCGTATTTAATCAAGGAGTATGATTGCCTTAAAGTACCAACTACAATGAAAGAAATAGGCATTACGTTGAAGAGAATGAATTTATTAAATGCAAAAACAAAATATTAATAAAACAGAATAGTGATAGTCACACAATTGAATTTAAAATTACTCAATGCGGCAATTAATTATTTAAAAGAAAATGAATATTAAAATGAATTGAAAGTTAAATGAAGTTAAATTATAATAGAGACGATAGTTTTATTGAATTGTTGGCTCACCCAGTCGAAGACTCGTCATATTTAAGAAATGATCGATGATCTCGTTGTTACGTCGCTTATGTTTAAAAAAATGATGTGATATCTCAATTACTATGAAATATCCTCATTAAGTACGTTGCCATCTGTAGAAAGACTCTTGATCAGGGATATAACCCATTATGTATTGATATAGATGTCGGCAAGACATCGTTCAGTGTCGACTCTCGGTGCTCAGTCCATTAGGACCCAGAAAGCAAGGTTACAACTTCCTTCCTTCATTAAGAGCTGTAGATCAATGCCATTCTTGTCCGATGTTGCAGGTACAAATACTAATGACTTCCTTGTCACGTGGTGTCACAGCTTCCCTCTCTATTAGCCTTCTCCATTCTTGACTCATAACTTGCAATATATATTGACGCGTATATACCGTAGAAAATGGCGTGTTGGTTACCCCATAGTGGGTTTCTTAACATCTCAGGAAAATGACGCAGTTTGCCGTGGTGAAATTCTTACTACGTCGTTCAGTTTGTGACGCACAGGGTTAGTCCATATCGCCAGTCTTGTTGCAATATATAATACTTCGTCTCTTTACAAGTAATTGTTAATAAAAATCTAATTGAATATAATAATCAAAACCGCTTACAATTATCTGATATAAAAATCATCTCATGGATGTACTAGTTAATAATAATAATAATAACATGATAATAAATGAATAACCCTTTAAATATAACAGCTATGGGATCGAATCGTTACAATATTACGTTGAAGAGAATGAATTTATTAAATGCAAAAACAAAATATTAATAAAACAGAATAGTGATAGTCACACAATTGAATTTAAAATTACTCAATGCGGCAATTAATTATTTAAAAGAAAATGAATATTAAAATGAATTGAAAGTTAAATGAAGTTAAATTATAATAGAGACGATAGTTTTATTGAATTGTTGGCTCACCCAGTCGAAGACTCGTCATATTTAAGAAATGATCGATGATCTCGTTGTTACGTCGCTTATGTTTAAAAAAATGATGTGATATCTCAATTACTATGAAATATCCTCATTAAGTACGTTGCCATCTGTAGAAAGACTCTTGATCAGGGATATAACCCATTATGTATTGATATAGATGTCGGCAAGACATCGTTCAGTGTCGACTCTCGGTGCTCAGTCCATTAGGACCCAGAAAGCAAGGTTACAACTTCCTTCCTTCATTAAGAGCTGTAGATCAATGCCATTCTTGTCCGATGTTGCAGGTACAAATACTAATGACTTCCTTGTCACGTGGTGTCACAGCTTCCCTCTCTATTAGCCTTCTCCATTCTTGACTCATAACTTGCAATATATATTGACGCGTATATACCGTAGAAAATGGCGTGTTGGTTACCCCATAGTGGGTTTCTTAACATCTCAGGAAAATGACGCAGTTTGCCGTGGTGAAATTCTTACTACGTCGTTCAGTTTGTGACGCACAGGGTTAGTCCATATCGCCAGTCTTGTTGCAATATATAATACTTCGTCTCTTTACAAGTAATTGTTAATAAAAATCTAATTGAATATAATAATCAAAACCGCTTACAATTATCTGATATAAAAATCATCTCATGGATGTACTAGTTAATAATAATAATAATAACATGATAATAAATGAATAACCCTTTAAATATAACAGCTATGGGATCGAATCGTTACAATCGCCCCTGATATAAATAATTTAAAATAAAATGTAACATTATTTATATCACTACACATCCTACACAAATGAATACAAATTTAAATATTAATACCCCCATAACGACAACATACAAATAATACCCTTCAACAATACATAAAAATATACAAGAACATACTCTTTTCACTTTACATATTTGTACTATCATTTCTCATTCTTCCAAATGTTCATAATGTTCATTCTTCTTTATGTATTAAACGAGCTGTAAAAAATATACATATAAAATGCCCTTCACTTTTATTTTTGACATATATGTCAACGCTGCACTCGTTTATATTTCGGTGATCGTATGCATGACATACAATTTTGGCTTCATCTCTTTTGAACGTAGTTTTTGTATATCAGTCTGGCGTAGAAGTACATTGTTGTAATACCAGCTGATTAACCCATAATAACTATTACAGCACACGATAATAGGATGCAAACAATACAATATTCCTTTCGTCTTTATAAAGGGATTACTCAAATGCAGTAAAATTTCAATAATTGAAGAAAAAAATAACTTAGCAAGATATTCAAGGCAATTCCTATTTCAGTGCATATGTCATACATGTAAATATTTCCCCAAATACATAATGACATCGAAATACCTCAAAGCAGTTATTAAACAGTTCATTTAAATATCCAAGTTACTACTCACCTGCCTTCGTGGCTTAATTCTTTCTTAGGCCACGGCCGCCTCCTTCCAAATTAATACTTCCTAAGTCTCCACGACTTCTTAACTTCTCATAAAACCATAATTCCTCTTTACTACTTCTCGAAAACAATAACTTGAATTTTCAAAATCACCAATAAACATAAAATCTGACTTCTTGTTCACTTTATAAAATTTAACTTAGTGTCAAGATATAACTTTACCGTAACGTCATTCCTTACTTACCATAACAAAATGATTAAGACTTGGACAAAATACTACTCAATACCTGAATTACGTATATCACTAAACTATTTCACAAAAACACATGACAAACTCCTCGGAATAAATATTTCGTTCCACAAAATATTAATGCTCTTATACTTTGAACTTAGTCTATTCATGATTTGACTTTTTGCTGAATGCCTAAAAACCCCCCTTAGTTTTCTCTCAAAACTCTTAATTAAGTACCGTGTCCTCCAAACACCACTTCCTACTTGTTCTGACCGCATGGACTATAGCTCACTCTTGCTATACCAGAATCTCTCAAAACTCATCGTGACTTCACACGTCACATACAAAAACTTCCCTATTCGTGGTATAATCCCACATCTTCTTACTGTTACAGGTCACCTCTTACTGACCAATAACACACTAAATTTCAGCTAAAAAAATCTTACATGCTTCGACTAATTCCTTGGAATAATAACATCACACTTAGCTTTCCTAACTATTGTCTTCCTAAAATAATGACAGTGTTCCTGTTGATAGTTAATAACACCGACACTCCTAATTAGCAAATATTCTCCCATAATCACTTCATAAAGCAAGTTCTGAGTTCTAACACAGTTCAGATACTTTCTTCTCTATCAAATTAAATGCGTAACTTACACCTGCCTTTAATTGTAACTTCATTATTACCCCTTAGGTATACACTTATCTTACCAACTTATTCTTCCTTCAAAATATTAACTTATCTTTACTAACTCCGTATGACATAAATAAAACTTAATTTCTCGTCTACTAAAAAAATGATTTATCTTTAAATCCTCAAACGACGAATTATAACAAATTCCTTTCAATATTAGTAAATATTATGTCAACCTTTTAATTATTACTATTATCTTTACTTTAACCTGTATGTAGGACAACAATCTACCACATCATTAATTCGTTATTAATCATCAGTAACTTTTTACTACAAAGTGGTTTAGCTCGATAACAAGCCTTGTAATATCTTTAAAACGTGCGTAACTGTAACAAAAACTTGGGCAATCTTACCTTTGTAATCTCTTATTACCTTGTGTGCATACATCCATATATACTTAAAAAAACTCCCTTATTAACTTCACGTAGTCCCGTAGATACCATAAAAAATAATTATTGCTCAACGGAATATACCTCGCTGACCTACTTCATCTTACCAAAAACTTCCTCCAACCTACTTCATTTGGCATCTTACCAAAAACTTCCTCAAAAAACAACTTCATTTGGCATCTTACCAAAAACTTCCTCAAAAAACAACTTCATTTGGCATCTTACCAAAACTTTAAAACCACATTGCTCAACGGCATTACCTTCGTTGGCCTACTTCTTCAAACTCACGTCCATTTACGTGAAAATACACACATACACACACACATATCTGTCAACAAGTACCAGATGTCCTAATTAGTTACTACTTCCTCATTTCAACCCGATGTTGGTTAATTCATACAACGCATTACCATTAACAATTCTAAACCACTTATAAATTTCTCAACATATATCCGCTGATAACCTCGCTGTCCTCAACTGAAACTTCTTTATTAAATCAATACTTAATTCTTCAACTCACTAGTTTTATTACCACTGTATCATCTTATCTTCACTCACTTTTGAATTAAATCTTTATTACCATTATATTCTTAATTATGGTTGCCATAATAATTATTACTTTCTTTCGATTACTTACCTATGTAATAACCTTCCTATTTTTAAAATTTAATTCTCACTTCATCCAACTTACCTGCAGTTTAAGGACCTACATTCAACTTACCTGCATTGCTCAATAGCACGACAACCTTTGTCTTCCAAATTAAATGATTTTAGTCAATCTAAATCAATAAGCGTAGGCACTACGCGCCCCTTACCATCCTAACTTCACGACTGAATTAAAATTACACACAGCAGGTTTCTTATCTACCTCTTTTAAGTCATATTAAACTTCATTACTTAATATTTAAGTCATACGGAAGAGTAACTATCGGTAATATAAATTTACATCACTACTTTCTCTGGCATTTCACCGTTCTTACCATCTTCATCTTCAATTCTATCTCTTTCTAGGGTTCCGTTTTCCTCTTTTCTTATAACATTACTTTCTACCTCTTTCGGACTACACTCATCAACAGTAACATTATACTTCGGCTTTCCTCCTATCATTTCCCCAAGTCTGGCTAATTCATTACGCCACTGCACATCATATGCTTTCTTTCTCTCTTTCATTCTGATTTCTTTTTCCACTAACAACTTAATTCTCTTCTCTTTCATTTTACTTCTAAAATATCTACCTACATGTCTTCCCTTCACTTCTCCACTACTAATATTTAATTTTCTCTTTAGCCGTTGCCCATTGCTTCTCCTCTTATCTATCTCTCTCCTCCTCTTAACCTGTTTACTAATTATGTTCTTCTGACTATGACTTAACGCACGCTTCTCTGCCACTAATAATTTCATATTAACTTCCTCTATCACAGGACTAAATTCTTCCCTAGTTTGCCTATCTAATTTATCTATGATTGTCTGCATCTTAATCTCTTGGGTGCTTAGTACTTTCTTTATCTTACCTACTTCTATCCCTATCTTTTCTCTCATCTTCTTCACTTCTTTTTCGCTACATTCTATAGTCTCTTCTACAGCTATCCTGCGTTCATCTAAAATCTCCTTCAACTCTACTATGCTTTCTCCTACTATCTCCTCTGACGCTAATCTATTTTCACCTAAAATCTCGTCTGACTCTAATCTGATTTCACCTAAAATCTCCGCTATTTGCCGTTCCTCACCTAAGATCTCCTCCGATTCCAATCTGCTTTCACCTACAATCTCCAATGACTCTAATCTACTTTCAATTACAGTCTCCACTAATTCCAATTTGCTTTCACCTAAAATCTCGTCTGACTCTAATCTGATTTCACCTAAAATCTCCGCTAATTCCAATTTGCTTTCACCTAAAATCTCGTCTGACTCCATTCTACTTTCAATTATAGTCTCCTTACAGGCTGTCTTTACTGATTCTACTGCAGTTTCCCCTAAAGTCTCTACCACCTGCCTAGTTTCCACTTCTACCAATTTGCTAAAACTTTCACCTTGAGTTGCTATTTTCTCTTCAATCACAGTTACTATTCTTTCCTGAATCCTACTTTCTGCTGCTTCTAATTTCTTATCTACTGTCTTAATAATATCTTTAGCCTTCATCTCTACCTCCTCCTTAATTTCACCTCTGATTTCCTGTTTCACCCCCTGAATACTCTCCTGTAGCATATCATACTTCATACTTAATTCTTCATTGACTTTAACCACACTGTCTAGTTTTACATTATTCTCTTCCAGCTTCTGATTTATTTTACTCATATCTTGATTTAGCCTACCCATCTCTTCTCTCATCTCCTTACTATTTTTATTCATATCTTTATCTAATTTCTCAAATTTACCATTGAATTCCAAATAATTTCTTTTATTCTCTTCACTATTTTTATTCATATCTTTATCTAATTTCTCAAATTTATCATTGAATTCCTTCCTACTTTCTAAATTATCTTTCTTATTCTCTTCCATATTTTGATTTAGCCTACCAATATTTTCTTTCATCTCCCTACTATTTTTATTCATCTCCTGACTATTTTTATTCATCTCCCTCAAGATATCAGCTAATGAAATTTCATGGACCTCTAAGGACTTCTGTTTCTCTAGACTACCACTAGTCTCAGGATGTACCTCTGTATTCGTCTCGAGATTTTCCTCTGAATTCGTGTCAGGGTTAACCTCAGGATTATTTTCAGGATTACTCTCAAGATTTACCTCCGACATCTTGGTATTATTCTCTACGCTCTCAACATCGCTACCGCTATCAACCTCCTTATAATTAACTTTCTTGACTGCATCCCTACTTCTCAACTGCCTCTGTTCCTCCTCCGACATCTCGAAGTACACCGTATAACAATTGCCCTTCCAAAATTTCACTTCACTTCACTGTCCCCCAAAAGCACTGACAATTTGCACTGAAATTATACACTCCTCTGACTAAATACCGAATGGTTTTCGTGCCCTACTTTGTGGCGCCAAATGTAACATTTTTAATGAGTGAACTAAACGTGGTGATGACTATTGTGGTTCAATAAAACAAACATGATATGAATAAATAATATACACTGTGGTGTGACCTTACCTGTGATAGTGTAATATAATAAGTTGTTGAGCGCCAGATTCCTATTTAAGATAGTGAATCGAAATTTATTGATTTAACCTCGGCTATCAGCAGTAGAGTCGAAACCACTTACCCGGGCCGTAGTGAGACAAAGTCATCTAACCAATCCGTATTTAATCAAGGAGTATGATTGCCTTAAAGTACCAACTACAATGAAAGAAATAGGCATTACGTTGAAGAGAATGAATTTATTAAATGCAAAAACAAAATATTAATAAAACAGAATAGTGATAGTCACACAATTGAATTTAAAATTACTCAATGCGGCAATTAATTATTTAAAAGAAAATGAATATTAAAATGAATTGAAAGTTAAATGAAGTTAAATTATAATAGAGACGATAGTTTTATTGAATTGTTGGCTCACCCAGTCGAAGACTCGTCATATTTAAGAAATGATCGATGATCTCGTTGTTACGTCGCTTATGTTTAAAAAAATGATGTGATATCTCAATTACTATGAAATATCCTCATTAAGTACGTTGCCATCTGTAGAAAGACTCTTGATCAGGGATATAACCCATTATGTATTGATATAGATGTCGGCAAGACATCGTTCAGTGTCGACTCTCGGTGCTCAGTCCATTAGGACCCAGAAAGCAAGGTTACAACTTCCTTCCTTCATTAAGAGCTGTAGATCAATGCCATTCTTGTCCGATGTTGCAGGTACAAATACTAATGACTTCCTTGTCACGTGGTGTCACAGCTTCCCTCTCTATTAGCCTTCTCCATTCTTGACTCATAACTTGCAATATATATTGACGCGTATATACCGTAGAAAATGGCGTGTTGGTTACCCCATAGTGGGTTTCTTAACATCTCAGGAAAATGACGCAGTTTGCCGTGGTGAAATTCTTACTACGTCGTTCAGTTTGTGACGCACAGGGTTAGTCCATATCGCCAGTCTTGTTGCAATATATAATACTTCGTCTCTTTACAAGTAATTGTTAATAAAAATCTAATTGAATATAATAATCAAAACCGCTTACAATTATCTGATATAAAAATCATCTCATGGATGTACTAGTTAATAATAATAATAATAATAACATGATAATAAATGAATAACCCTTTAAATATAACAGCTATGGGATCGAATCGTTACACTATCACCAACTTTCGAAAACAAAAAAATTCAAAGAATTTTTGAAAAATATAATACATGGTCAATAGGAAAGAGCACGTCAGCTCGAGTTCAACGACACCTCATATGTCAACATCCGACCATGGGTTCGCGAGATATCAACAAATATTACATGGCTGAGGCTTAGTAGTAACGACATGTATGTTCTGAAGTGGGGCAGAAGCACCACCACTCCACTACTCCGCAAAACCCCTGAAGAATCAACAATAAAAACAACAACAACAATTTACTCTACCGCGGATCAAGGTCAATTGATTAATAATCACTGTTGAAATATGTGTTGTAAGTTTATATATAATATTTTCGATTGCAAATACACACTATATATGCTGAAATTTATAACGTGTGAGTAGTTATAAATAGGGCTCGGATTTTTAGGTAAATAAATATATTTTTATACAAATACATAAATTCCTGCTTTTCATTTATTAGCACATAAAAAGACAAAATATTTTATATTTTTAAAAGTCAGTATGCTAGATCTTTCAGTTTATCGCATTTTTGTTATGTGTTACTTCAACGGGGGAAGAACCTGTATGATATATAATCTTCATGCAGGGCGGCCCGTGCCACTCACAGTGAAAGCCGGGGATTTCCTTGTCCATAGCCATTTTGCACCACGTGCTAGACCTCCCTCTCCCCCAGCTACATGGAACCCGTGTCACTCACATGCAGTTCATTTTGGCACTGTGAAGTGTCAGGCAGTTCTACGATGCCTAAAGTAAAAACAACTACAAGTTGTCGTCTGTTGCAGAATTTAAAGTTAATTTTACTTCTGAAGGGGGTGTTCTGTTCTGCCAACCATGTGGGAAAGCAATCAAGGCTGAACAGCGATCTCAAGTTACACAAAACCTCAAGGGCAAGAAACATATTGCCGCAGTGTCGCGTCTTCAGAATAACTGTTTCGCGATAATCGTCGGTCATTTGTGGTGGACAACCTGAAGATGTATCTCGTTGTGTATTGTAATGCTTCAGCAGTCAGTGAGACATAGAATAAATTGCATTCGTGAGTACTGCATAATGTTTATATTCACATTATTAAACTAAATTACAATTACATATTTTTACTTTTTCGTCACATATTTCAGGTATTTTTAATACATAAAAAATCAATATTTTCCCGATTTTTAGCACCTAAAAATCCGAGCCCTAGTTATAAATCAATAAATACCAAAAAATGAAGCAAAAAATTTGAACCTGCAGATATTTGATCCACGAACCTCCAGACCATGAGCCCAGATGCTACCATTGCACCATGGAAGCACTACGATAATACTTGGGAAACAACTGGTTTAGTATAACTATCATATTTTGTGTTGAAATCAACGATTTCATTAGCGTTTTCTGGCGTTTCTATAAACTATTTGATACTAAATAATTAACTTTGAAAGAATAATGGATTTTCCGCCTTCAATACTGTTTAATGCTATTACTTACAGGGACTAGTTTCGGGGGGTAAATACTCCCCCTTCCTCAGCCTGTCCAACAAAAACTACACAATGGAAAAACTTTCCATGTACAAGTTCATACAAAATATATGAAGAACAAAGAATAAAGAAATATTGTACATGGAAAGTTTTTCCATTGTGTAGTTTTTGTTGGACAGGGTGAGGAAGGGGGAGTATTTACCCCCGAAACTAGTCCCTGTAAGTAATAGCATTAAACAGTATTGAAGGCGGAAAATCCATTATTCTTTCAAAGTTATAGTTACGTCAATATGGACCTGAATAATCGACATTATGGACTAAATAATTATGTATTATTTTGTTCAGTGCATTCCTAAAAGTATATAAACTTACGCAGTTACGGAAATAAATGAATTTTCGATCAAAAATAGCCGCCATTTTGACAACGGGACTGCACGGACCCACAACGATATGGCACGGTAAGCGTGACCTGTTAGTCACTTCTACAGCTACATATTCTATTATGGTATTCTAATATCCTACCGGTCACCTCCTTGAGGACAGTTTAAATCCCCCTATGTACGATAAGCTGAATTGTTGAGGCCAGGCCTTGTTAAAGCGTACGTTACAGTTAGGCTATAATACTTGCAAGATTCATATATCCACCATCTTGAAACTGTTTGGCTGATGATCTTGTAGTTTGAAAAAAAGAGGCTTCCCACATTAAGATATATGGTTGCAGAAGTTGGTAGAGATTGTATGATTAGGTTAGACGTAATTTGATTTGAACTCAGAAAATTTGGGAGGGTGCCATTTCTTTTTTTCTATGATGGCGGCGATATACAACCTGACATGTAGTTGTCCCTTGCTAATGCTACCTCTGTACCAAAGGTGGTTCTATTTGTGTTTGAATTGATAGGGGGAGTCTATTTGAACACATACATGGCCGCCATCTGCAAACTATTGAGCTGATGACCTTGTAGTTTGATCAATAGGCGCTTCCCAAATGAAGGTATGTTGGTGGAAAAGTAGGTAGAGATCATATGATATGGTTAGGCTTAATGTGAATTAATATTTGAACATTTGGGTGGCCACCATTACGTTTCCGTCAAGATGGCGGCGATATAAAACATGACATTAAGGTGCCCTTTGCTAGTGCTACCTCTGTAGTAAAAATTGTTCAATTCGGTTTCACCGTGTTTGAATTGATAGGGGAGGACAGACATGCAGAGTACACACACATACTCTCACACACACACACACACACACACACACACACACACACAGACACACAATTTTTGGCCCTGTGTTGATCTCTAAGTCTACTTTCATTTTTAGCAAAAATCAGAAGTAGGCTAAACATCCGTGTTTGTGTGTGTGCGTGTGTGTGGTTGTGTTCCCACCCCCACCCTAATCAAATCTTAACGGCTGGAGCGATTTCACTGAAACTCTATAATTTAATAGTACTATTTACGCCGACTCTGACAGTACCCTTCAAATTTCATTACGTCTCTCCAATTCAACATGGCGGCTTTGCGAAATATTTAATCGCCATTCCATATTTCTGAAACTAATACCGATATCATCCAGGATATGTGGCTTTCAAATACCTGTCAAGTACAGAATGAAAATGGCGGCCAAGCAAAGTGTGAACATTTAATGAGACATTTCTCGCAATTTAAACATCCGAGCGGAGTGAAACACGGGACAGCAAATGTCTATACACATGGTCAAGTACTGCCATCTCATTTAGTTCAATTGTTTACAAAACCTCAATATGGCGGCTGGGCGAAATTTTAAAATTACCTTTTTTTTCTTGTGTCCTAATCATGCGATCGAAGTCAACGTTTGAATAATAAACCTAACTCTATGGCCTACATATACAGGGTCATCGAAATATAATGCCAACATTAAAAAAATGATAGCACCGAAACCCTTTATGTTAAACGTGTTATTCTTTCACTGAACGCCAGCTGGTTAAAGTAAGTTTTGTTTTGGAGGGGACGTGACCTTGCTATGCGCACACTAGATGCTTGGATTTTTTTCTGGGGGTACATTAAAAACATTGTGTATGCCGAAAAAATTCGGGATTTGGAGCACCTGCGGGAGCGAATTTCTGCCGCCATCTTGACAGTTACTCCTGAAATGATTGCACGTACCAATCCAGCCATTGGGAAAGCGTGCGTTCAATGCTGATGTTGGTGGTCGGCTTGACCTAGATTTTTTCTCTACAGTCCCCGTTTCCTTAAACTGATTAAACCATCGAATGTCAGTTTTGTAATCAGGTGCAGTTTGCCGGGCGGTGCAGTCATTGGTGCCGACGTTGTCTACTACGCATCTAGTGTGCGCATAGCAAGGTCACGTCCCCTCCAAAACAAAACTTACTTTAACCAGCTGGCGTTCAGTGAAAGAATAACACGTTTAACATAAAGGGTTTCGGTGCTATCATTTTTTTAAATGTTGGCATTATTTTTCGATGACCCTGTATAACAATCAAACATGGCGGCCATCCAAAATATTTAGACTATTCTCAATGTCTATTAATCTATGACAGCAATCAAACTGAAATTTTGTATGTTTATAAAGGCTATGAACTTACGTTCACCCATGGGACTTTCAATAACCTGGTGAGCACAAACTCAACATGGCGGCGACGTGAAATGTAAATATTTAAATGGACGTTTCTCCGAGTGCAGTGAAACTTTCACGGTAAATGCTTATACAAATTGTAATCCAATGGTATCTAATTAATTTCAATTGTTTTCATCCCCACAAGATGGCGTCTGAGTAAAATTTTAAAATCTCGTTTTAAATCCTTATGTCCTAATCATGCGATAGAAGTTTGAATAATACACCTACACGATAATCTTTATGTAATAGTACATAATTTTAAGACCTACATATACAGGGCGCCCGAGAATGTTCTCCCCGTGGGTATCGCGATAAGCGCGCGAGCCTGCAAGTCTTCAGCGTGTATTACAGTCACCAAGCGTCCAGATAGATTATTATTGGAAGAGTGCAACAGTATACAGGCGGTAACGTTTACTACTGAAGAGAGAGTTTTTTATTTTTTTTGGTGGAAAACGTTTTTCGCGAAGGCGATCGGTTTACAGAATATGTAAAATTAAGATTTCAGGCGTGGTTTCCTAATTCAAAGTGTCCAAGCCGAGATACCATTCGCGATTTGGTAAGTAAATTTCGTGTGACTGGCTCAGTTCACGATGTACCGGGAACAGTCAGGCCTACGCTTTTAACAGACGAAAAACTTGATGAAATCTCCGATATAATGCTGCGAAGACCATGTAAATCAACACGAAAATTAGCTCAACAAACAGGAATCTCCAAGTCGACAGCACATAAAGTTGTAAGAGACAAGCTTCAGTTGTTCCCTTATGGTGGGCGATGTATGGAAGATAGACATATGCTCTCGCGGACTTTTCTGTAGAACATTTCATGCTGAACAATTCTTAGACTCATAGTATTTAGATACTTTTAACGGTTTGCCCAGCGTAAGCTTACAAAGCGCTCGGATGCCAGGTTTTTTTTTTATCGACTATTCCACTAAAATCGTTACTGCTCGGCTTCCTTTGATCATAAATAAATTATTTTCTACAGATATCATACTCGATATATCCTTTACAGAATGGTGATAACCGCATCAAAACCTATTAAGTGGTTCTTGAGTTTACTAGTAATATCCAAGAAACGGGGACTTTGTTTTATACTAAGTAGAGATGATGAAAGCGGCAGCCGTGTTACCAACGTAACTGCTGTAGCTAGCTCTCGCAGACGCATGTAGGCGCTGCGGAGAATATTTCCGGACTCATTGTATAATAATCCAACATGGCGACCATCTGACATATTTACACGGATGTTGATTGAGGCTATGAACATACGTTCACCCATGGGACAGCACTGATATTTTGTATTTTGGTAAAGGCACTTAACATAAGTCGGATATATGAAAATAGGCTGTTTAGTTCTTCACGGAACAACTTGTTCTTTATGATAATTACACAAAGGAAATTGAACCTAATGTGAGTTCTGTTTGACGCCACATAACTCTTACGGCTGCGAGGCCTGACCAAACTTAAGAAAAATAGTGAAAATGAAAGCATTATAAGATACACGGTATTGCAAATACAGTGACAATACAGTATGCTGAAAAGAAGTTAGTATTAAAGGAATAATCATTAGTTAAGAGTTGAACGTTGTATATAACCTATCCTAAAGAACTGTACAGAGTTTCCGATTCGACAGCTGGGAGAATGTTCAACCAGTTTCATCCCGGGTGACGTGAGCTGTAGCGATGTCGCGGCACCAGAGGTGCAAAACAAAGATTTTACTGAATATGTTATTCATATCCCCATAATGTGTGTATAAGGCGGGAAGTTCCTATGTCTCACATACGACTGACGGACAATAGAGAGTTAGAGCGTGTTAAAATAAAAATCAAAAGGCTTTGCTATAAAGTGTTTAATTAATGCGATCCCTTTGATTGCAATAGTTGCTTGTGAAATTGATACTCAAATCAATGGGATGGATTTGGGGCAATTAGTTTTAGAATAATATCTGCATTTACAGAACACAGAGCGCGAACGCGCTAAAATAACGCGCCTTCGGGCCACGCGTTGTACATCCCGCACAAAACGATTTAAACAGGAAAAAAGCTTTGATTGTGGACGTACTCCTTTTGTGTGAGAGTAACATAAAGAGAAACATGATGATTGAATGCATTTCAACAACAAAGACATTCTCTGATTGGGGAAAATTGAGGATAAATCGAAACAGAAATGCAGATGAAGGAATATTGTTAGTGATCATCCATAATATACGTTTGCAAAAATTCCATAAAGTTCAACCCCACACTCCCATTAAAAACCACTGTACGAATTCTTAACATCCTCCCCAAGTGAACGCACGAAAAACATTATCTCCTCCCTCTCTTTTCAATGTATTGCGCAACTCCGAGCATGGAAAGGAAGTTCCACTTTACAGGTCCGTGCTCCAGTACCAGAAGTATTTTTCCTTCCCAAAGTATTTGTATTTTGTAAATCAGGAAATAACACAAGTAGTCCCGTGAAGAACTAAATAGTCTATTTTCATATATCCCATCTGTCACGAGAATTTAAAACTAGTTTTTTATTGCACGGCTGCTATTTTGAAGTTTTCATAGAATTCCATTAAATTAGGTCTCAGTAAATTAAGACTTGTATGAAGATATACCATGCCAAATGTCACAGAACTCTGATGCAAAGTCGCGAGAAAAATCAATTTATATGTTAAAAGTTCGCTTGTCCGTCATGATGGTTTTGTGATCACCAGATTATTCAAAGTCCCATAGATGAACGTAAGTTAATAGCCTCTATCAAAATAAAAAAATGTCAGTTTGATTGCTGTAATAGAATCGTGGATTCGTTTAAATATTTCGGGTGGTCGCCATGTTGGATTGTTATATATGTAGGCCATAGAGTTATGTATAGCAGATGCAAGAAGAGGTTGCCACAGAATGCTGCACAGATCTTCGGCCATGTTCGGGTGTGCTCGGTAGTGCCATACAAAGCCCCTCCCACTTCATGGCAGTAGCTCGCTAGCAGCAGTTCTGAACGGATCATCTGCCCAGGCTTGGCAGGCTGAACTGTGAATGGGGTTCTAGTGATATCTCAGCGGGTGTATGTAATGTCTTACACAGTAATAGCCTAAATATACTAAAATACTAACAATACTGTTGAAGATGCAGGAAACAACAAGACATTCAGTAAAGAACATATAGCCTAAATGCACGGGAATAATTATAACTCTTTGTCCTTTTCAAGGAGTATAATTGAATACAGGTTGTAGTAACTTGTTGAAATACAGCGTGTTATACGGATATTATACGTTGATTGATTGAATCCCCACCTGAATTATATATAAACACACACTAATACAGCCATCACAATAAGACAGGTTTCCAGACAAAATTCAACACTCACCCAAGTACACGGGGCTAAGTGATCATGATGCCCATGCATCTCGAATGAAACTACACACTACACACTAGTAAGCCTACAGACATCACAGTGACACAGGTTATCAGACAACTTCTACACACACCCAAGTAAATGGGGCTACAAGACCATTATGCCTCAAAACCCTTAAAGAATCAACAGCAAAAACAACAGCAATAGTCTCTACTGCGGATCAAGGACAACGAATATTAATAGCTGTATTCGAGTGTTGAAATATGTGGTGTTAAAATAGTACATTATGCAACGAGCCTATAATGGCAATAATTAAGACACGAGTATTTTTATAAAACGAGCGTTTTATAATTTCCATACGAGCGTCTTAATTACCATTATAGGCGAGTTGCATACGACTGATTATGTTCGACGATAATTATTATAACTGTTTTATGTTTGAACATAAATGTTCATAAATATCTGTCGAGATTTCGCCAGTTTTATGTACTGAACAGAGCGCATGAGACGCAGAGATTACCTTGTATTTCACCATGGCCTCGATTACCCTACTATGACACTAGGTCAGGCAGTGAAATTTAAATTAGAAGGCCGTGGAACTAAGCGCATCAAATTATCTAATTAGCAAAGAACTGTTTCTTGAGCTCTGATTGGTGGGAGAAACTGTTTCGTAATGAAAAATAGTGTTATAATGAGCCACATTATAGTACAGATTTTTGACATATAATAGTCAGGGTCGAACATAAATATATATATTGAACCCTTCAGAATAGCAGTGTTTTATGCAAGAATCTTAGATCAAGGGGTCGCGTTCAGTTCATAGTGTGGTGTTTACGTCCGCCAAACTACGTGCTTTTCTGAGGCAAGGGTTATAGGATGAAAACTATAACTAAGAAAGAAAGGAGACAAAACGTAAGATAATAACAAGATTTTATAACTAATTTGTGCATAAAAGAATAAAAACAAACAATAATAAACAAAATCCTCCCTGAATTTCCCCCTGACAGGAATATTTATCACTTTGAGGAGTCAGATGGATCTCCCCTTTTCTAATAAAATGCGGATCCAAGTTCCACTATCTTGCATGTGAATTTATGTTCGCGTGGTGACTATCTACGGGAAATGAGTACTTGGATGATCATTCGTTCACAACGGGTTAACAGCCACGGTGCTCACGAACAATCACCTCGTAAATCAACTTTTATGGCTATGGGCATAACATTAATAAAAATCCTTAAATCTAACTCTGACACATATATTACAACTCTACTATTTACAGGCATCTCTCTGAGACCCTTATTAGTGTGGTGACACACTTAACAAATGAGCTGCCACAATGGCCAGATACTCAACAACAAGGAAACACAGCGCCGCACGTGACTCACGAGTCACTGACATGTACAATAAACAAAGACTAAACCAACAACAACAAACAACCTGAGTGGTTAAGATTAATTTATATTAACAAAATTTGCATGTTAAGGAAACGCTTCGAAGGTAATCGTGTTTCGTAGGCAACTCCCATTTATTTAAACAATTTTACCATTGATCAGTTTCTCACATTTATATTTATTTTCAAGTAATTGGGAGCCAGACGTGCACTCCACTTTAATGAGCTCTGCTTGCGAAACTCAGTCAGCCCTTGTGACAACAACTCACCCCTTTCCACAATACCAGTCATGTCCCCCATCCAGTGTATATAAATAGCCGACCCGCTGAACTGTTATCTCAAGGAATCAACAGCCGCTAACATCTCCTCCCACTCAACATATGGTCAGACAATAATCACATATCCATAATTGTCCTCGCAAGGATAATATGAATCTGGTACCAAGCTGACAGAAATCAGTCTCTGCTGAAGTTCCCGCTTGTAATACCACAACAATATACTCACAGTACACACATCTGGGACTGACATAACACCTTTCACATGGGTCTGCTGAATTAGAGCTCGCAAACATTTAACACAATATTTAAAACCTACGATAGAGCTGAGTACTCTTCGTCACAAATTACATTGCTCCAAAGGCAATAATCACACTGAATCTGATCAATAATAATTTTCAACAAAACTTAATTACCCTCCAATCTACTATATAATTATATTAATTCAGTCCTACTTCTGAAACACGACATATCTCCGAGAGACGTTTTTAACCGCACTTCGTAACATAGGCGAACACGGCCGTTCACATAGATACGTTAGTTAACACAACACAAAGAAAAGAACCTTCCAATAACTACAATTGTGCGAGCTGCTTCCAAACAAAAGTGTGCCAGATCAAAACAAAATATACTACACTAAATCACACAAGCAAAGTATTTACAAAAATATGTCCCATAAACCATAAGTTAATTTAATAAATAATAAAATATTATTTGTACTCATCTCGTGTTGTAGTCACCCGTCAAAGAACATCAGACGCCATTCCCCAACTGGATGCTTCTTTATCTCATAGCAGCCATCTGGACGGACTGTTGAGAATTCCACACTTCCTCTGCATTTATCGATGTCATCCTTGCGCTGATACAAAAATTAGGTTATTATACACTTTATGCCTGACTACTAAATTCGCTTGTTCAGGTACTAAATTCCCTGTCACTGTTCGTTGGCGAATTATCGACGCTACTGTCCCTATAACTATAGTACTATGACTATCTATCACTGAATTTACCACTTTACAATGAATATCTTGTGTCCTTGTGACATGGAAATAAAAATCTATCTCTTCAGACGAACAGAATCAAAGTCCTGTGTTCTTGACACACGGAATAAAAGTCAATGTCTGTAGACGCACAGAATAATAATAGTGTGTCCTCAACACACGGAATAAAAGTCAATGTCTTGGCTCTTCGACACACTTATAAATGAACTGGCCCTTGGGTCTAGATGGAGGGGGATTTTATGTAAAAATTTATCGAAGTAATTGTGGTACAGGAATGAAATACATATCACTGAACTCGTAATATTGCACAGGTCAAGAATATGCCCATTAATCCTAGAATCGATCGTAGAGATTTTGTCTAGGCGATTTCCCGCGTGAATACTAGCCGCCGCGTACCCCAGCCAGAGTTGGCGCGCAAGTAGGCATTCTCTTCTCATTGGTTCTCCATTTTCCTGTAATTTGGCGGTTTCTAGTAGATCTTGGCGTCTTGGGAGTGTCTATTTTCTTCATCAGCCATTCACGTTGCTGCATCATATTTCTTCTAGGCGCGAATATCACAATGAACATACCAGAACCATGTCTCACCGCGCGTCGCTTCTAAAATTGAGGTAGCCTCACCTGTCCCTGTGATACATAGCTAAGCTCTTTCTTTTCATAGCTCAAGTACTTAGCCTTTTGTTAAACTGATGCAGGTATGTCCCTACTGTCTCCAACAAATGCTTGAGATTTCCTCATCACTGTCTGGCTACTTTCATGATGCTGGTTGAAATATTTATTAATTGAAGAAATAAAAAGTAGAATCATTTAACCAACATAGGGTAAAGGGTTCACAACTCTCCCACTCACAAAATTTCGAACTTAGGAATAAAGTCGACAATTTTACAATACTTCCGTAGGCCAATTTGTTTTACTTCCAGAATCACCCCTTTTTCTTACTTGGTCTAGGCGCTCCTGTCTTCAATGGCATTTACTCGTTTTCATTTCCTGCTTGTCTCTCCCCCTTCCAATCTTGCGTGACGCTCGATGCCTGCGGCAATACCTTACTTGCCTCGTCAATGTTTGTCAACAACAATTCTACTTCCTCCTTCATCACGTGCCGTAGTCAATTGCTCCCCGTTGACTTTGTTGATAGTAGGACGACCGTATATTCAAACAGCGTCATTATTTCGGCGCTACCATGGTTCACTTCGACGATATTTTTTTAGGTTGGCAGCGTTGTAAACTGACATTGTTCCTGTGCGCAATTCTTTCACTCTGTAAGCATTATTTCCAAGGTTTCTTACGATAGAATAGGGTACTATGAATTTCTCGCAGAATTTACTAAAGATTTTCTTTTCTGGGTCCGATGTAGCAGGTCGTTTCACCAAAACGAGCTGGTTGACTTCAAGATCACCGTGGAACCTCTTATTTCTTACTCGCCGTAATCTGCGGTCTGCTTGTTTCCTCATGTATGCTCTCGTTCTTTCAATTCTCAGGTCTGGTGCTATCATGGGATCTTGTGGACAGTTAATGATGCTTTTCCACGTTATTACTAGATACTCGTTCTTGTGTAGGACCATAGGGATTTGTCCTGTTGACTCGTGCCTGGTAGAATTCATGCATGTCTCTACGTCCTTGATTTTATCGAACCATTTGTGGTGTTCGTTCGGAATGAAGATTCTCAAATATGCAGTTACAGATTTAATTACTCTCTCGCTTGGATTTGCTTGGGCATGTCGGATACTGCTTAAAACTTGTTTTATACCCATGTCTTCCATTCCTTTCTTGAATTCGGCGATTGTGAAATAACTGCCGTGATCTGATAATATAAACTCTGGTTTTCCTAGGGTTGGAATAACTCTATTACGAATGCGACTGAGTACCTGCTTCGATGTTGTTTTCTGAATAGGGCATAGTACTACAAACTTAGAAAATACATCAATGCACACTAGCAAATGACGGCAACCTCTCCTTCCCTTCGGAATTGGACCAAGACAGTCCACCGCCAGTAGCTCACATGGTTTCTGAGGTAGCAATGGTCTAGGATATTGCCTCAGTAAATAATTATTTGGCTTTGTTCTCTGGCACGGGTCACAAGTTGTAATAACGTCACATATAGTTGTTCTCATACGTGGCCATGTAAATGTCTCTCCTATTGTCGCTTCGCACTTGTCTAAGCCCACGTGACCGTAACTTTCGTGCGTATGCCATGTCAATCCTCGTTGTAACGATGCAGGTACTAATATGCGTAACTTGGTGTGGTCATTATCTACCCATTTGTGCAGCAAATTGTTGACATAAACATATCTTCCTTCTTTGGCTTTCGCTTCTCGAAATGCAGGTGTTCCTGTAGGTAGTTGCTTTTTGAAGTAATTAATTAATAGCATCATCCATGGTTCCGCTTCCTGTTCTCGCTGTATCTCACGTAACTCCTCCAAGAATTCCCGGTCCTTCGGTGTTAACTCCAAGTGTTGTACCATCGCTGTTTCTTCATTATCAGGCTCTGGGTTCCTGCTGAGTGCATCCGGTATCACGTTCATCTTCCCTGGACAATGTTCAATTTCAATGCTGAACTGCTGAATGTATATAGACCAACGTGTCACACGTTCGCTTGCCATTGACGTCTTAAATAAGAATGTTAGTGCCTTGTGGTCAGTTCTGACAACAATCGGGTAACCATAGATTATTCGTTTCCATTGTTGGAGCGCATGAAGGATGGCCAACAATTCTAGCTCGGTTACAGTATAATTCCGATCGTGTTTACGCAATTTTCGGCTGACAAATGCCAAATATGTTTTGTGCTGCAGGTTCGCTGGATCCTCTTGGTAGAGCATAGCACCTATCCCAATTAGTGAAGCATCCGCTTGGATTATAAATTTGTGCTTGAAATCTGGATATCCTAATTTAATGCAGTTTTCCAATAGCTGTTTTGTTGCTTGGAATGCCTTCTCACATTCCGCGTTCCATGACCATTTGTTATTTTTCTTTAACATTTCTTGCATTGGAGCTACAGTCTCCGTATAACCTGGACAGTTTTCTTTAAAGAATCCCGTTACGCCTAAGAAAGCCCGAATGTGCTTGACTCTCGTTGGTGTAGGGAAATTCTTTATCGCATCAATCTTGGCTGGATTTGGCTTCACTCCCTCCTTGTCAATGACGTGACCCAAATATAAGATCTCGCTCTTGAAGAAATGCGATTTCTTCAGGTTTACTTTGAAATTCGAAGCGTTCAAGTTATCCAATACTTTATCTAAATTTTCCATGTGAGTTTCAATGTTGTCAGATGCCAACAGAATGTCGTCAATGTATCGCACCGTCATCTCCTATTGTCGCTTATGTCCATGATATTCCTCTTGTCTCAGTAGACTTCCAGCTTCCTCAGTATGTGTATCTGGGTTCTTTCTGTTCCCAATGGCCTTTTCCCATCTTCCTAGCTCTCCACCTTGATTAGCGTGTAACTCCTCTAAGTAATTTTGTGATTGAGCGTGCCTATCATCCCAGTCATCTCGATAGTTGCGTTGATCTCCTTGATTTTGATCCCTCCTTCCTTTCCATCTTTGATTGGCATTATAATCACCGTATCTTCCATAAGGCCTGTCATTCCTTCGATTATCACGCCATTGTTGATATCCTCTCTGTTGGTATCTATTGTTGCCCTGGTATCTATTGTTGTAGTAATTTTCGTTACGCTGATATGGTCTGTTTTCCCCTTCTTCCTGGTTTCGCCTAGGTGTGGAGGTGCTCGTATTAGTACCCTGCGTTTTAGTATTTCCTTGTTTTGTTTTTACGACCTCTGTAGTGCTGACTAATTCCAGTTGTCTTCCTCCTCTAAAATGACTATGAGATGTGGTCTCATCTATTTGCCGTAATATCTGCTCTGCATGTAGGGCCGTACTGACGTTTGCTGCGACTAGTACTTGCTGTACATTAACTGGCATTTGCCTTGCTATTGTCATCACCAAATCCGATTCGTTTAATGGGTAATCCAGATCGCGAAATTTTAGCATTTGCATGTTAAAGAAATCTGAGTATTTTGTCTGCTGGGTAGTTTGGTATTTTCTAGAGTAAAGCTCCATTCTTAAACTCTGTTGTATGGCGGGAGACCAGTATTTGCGCAGAAACGCTAAGTTAAAGTCTGACATGGTTCCAAATGTATATTTGAAACTTAAAAACCAGGTGAGAACATTCCCTGATAAAAATCTCTCCATCATTCTCAATCTACGTGCTTTAGGTACTCCAGTGTCATTAAAATGGTCTTCAATCTCTTTGATAAAGGCCTTAGGTGTTACCCCTGAATTTTCGGTGTATTTCTGCGGCTTGTAGTCATTTGAGCGAATTACTTGAATAAGTTGTGTGGGCTGATGACCGTCCTGTGGTGTTGAGCTCCTATCTACGTTCTTGCGAAATCCGTCTGTGTTTGTTGATAATGGGCTCTCTGCTTGATGCTGACTTCCTGCTATGCTGGGTTGGGGACTATGTGAGTCATCCTGCTTGTCTTTCAATGCTCCCGTTTTAAATATAGACGATTGTTCTAATGAGCGAAGTTCGGCTTTAATGATCCTGTCTGTCTGCTCTTTAAGTCTATTTTTTACCTCTTGCTCCAAAGCTTGAATACGCGTGTGGTTTTCGCCTACTGTTTTAATAATGGTGGATCTTTCCTCTCTAGAATCAATATTCATTTTCTTCCAATCTTTCCTGATCTGTTCTTTAATCGTGCTTATTTTTTCTTCAATTTGGCTCTTATTTTCATCCTGATTATTTTCTATCTGGCTTAGCCTTTCGTCTAATGTACTCTTAAATTGTTCTTGTTCCGTTTCTAGGCTTTTCCACTGTTCCGCTGATTTTATCTCTAGACGGTCCATATCTTTAATTATGCCTGATATGTTCTCATCTACTGCTGATATTTGTTGTTGAATGACCCTGCCACTTTTCTCCATCTCCTTAAATCGTCCTTCCAACTTATCTTGAGCTATTTTGACCTCGCTTGTATTCATTGTGCATGCTATTTCAATCTGCTCTAATTTAGCTAACACCGTTTCATCGAGAATGCTAAGTTTTTTATCGAAAATACTCTCCATTTGTTTAATCTGCTCTAATTGTTTCTCATTATTTTTGCTTACCTCAAGGGCCAGTAATATCATCTGTTGGTTTGTGTGCTCTTTCATCTCTGCGGTTAACGAAGCTAATTGGTTCGTGTTTTTATTATTTTGCGCCTCTAACTGTGAATTTATAGTGTCATTAATTTCACTCTTTAATAACCTAGCTTGTTCCGCCTGATATTCATTTTGCTCAATTCTACTGTTACTTAACTGTGTCCGCAATGATTCATTTTGTTCTAACAGTTTAGTATTTATTTGTTCAGATAATTTTGTATTCAACGCTTCACTTTGCTCCAACATACTAGTGTTTATAGATTGACTCTGTTCTGATAATTTAGTGTTTATTTGTTCGGATAACTTCGTGTTCAGCGATTCACTTTGTTCTAACATTTTCGTATTTAGCGATTCACTTTGCTCTAACATACTAGTGTTTATAGATTGACTCTGTTCTGCTAGTTTAGTATCCAACAATTCCTGAGTTCTCCTCGCTGCACTTTCAATGATCTCCTGGATCTGCGCCACCGTTGCCATGTTTTATAAAATATATGAGACATATGGGAAATGGCCTACGCCAATGCCCTTTGACACGCACATAAATCCAATGCACATTTAATTTCTTTATCCTACTCAGTTCATTTATTTTTACCTCTAATCCCATTAGTTGATTGCATCTCTGAGTAGTTCTAGTTTTACTCAATTTAATTTTAACCCCAAGCACATATTTAGTCATTAAACAGTTATCCTGATCTGATATTAACACTGACTAATTAACAAAGTATTAATTGTCATTTTAGGCTACAGTCTCCTAATATTTCCATGAGTTTGACTTTCTAAACAAATCTAGTTTTAACTTTATTATTGGGTGCCCGGTATCACATCTTAATTTTACTTTAATTTAAAAGACAACAACGTGAACCGTATTTAACTTTGCAAACTCCTGATTTTAATTTATCTTTCACACATTTGGCGGTATCCACTTCGCCTCAACTACTTTTAATAAAATATCACTTCCCGGTGATAAAATACTGTCATATCTGCCTGCACTTGCGGCATGCCAGTTTTACTCAAATGCGCCACTATTGACATGTGTAATCTCCCCGTTACACCACAGTGAATAGCCCCACCGTTGGCCGCCAGTTTTCACCTATGAACCCTTCAGAATAGCAGTGTTTTATGCAAGAATCTTAGATCAAGGGGTCGCGTTCAGTTCATAGTGTGGTGTTTACGTCCGCCAAACTACGTGCTTTTCTGAGGCAAGGGTTATAGGATGAAAACTATAACTAAGAAAGAAAGGAGACAAAACGTAAGATAATAACAAGATTTTATAACTAATTTGTGCATAAAAGAATAAAAACAAACAATAATAAACAAAATCCTCCCTGAATTTCCCCCTGACAGGAATATTTATCACTTTGAGGAGTCAGATGGATCTCCCCTTTTCTAATAAAATGCGGATCCAAGTTCCACTATCTTGCATGTGAATTTATGTTCGCGTGGTGACTATCTACGGGAAATGAGTACTTGGATGATCATTCGTTCACAACGGGTTAACAGCCACGGTGCTCACGAACAATCACCTCGTAAATCAACTTTTATGGCTATGGGCATAACATTAATAAAAATCCTTAAATCTAACTCTGACACATATATTACAACTCTACTATTTACAGGCATCTCTCTGAGACCCTTATTAGTGTGGTGACACACTTAACAAATGAGCTGCCACAATGGCCAGATACTCAACAACAAGGAAACACAGCGCCGCACGTGACTCACGAGTCACTGACATGTACAATAAACAAAGACTAAACCAACAACAACAAACAACCTGAGTGGTTAAGATTAATTTATATTAACAAAATTTGCATGTTGAGGAAACGCTTCGAAGGTAATCGTGTTTCGTAGGCAACTCCCATTTATTTAAACAATTTTACCATTGATCAGTTTCTCACATTTATATTTATTTTCAAGTAATTGGGAGCCAGACGTGCACTCCACTTTAATGAGCTCTGCTTGCGAAACTCAGTCAGCCCTTGTGACAACAACTCACCCCTTTCCACAATACCAGTCATGTCCCCCATCCAGTGTATATAAATAGCCGACCCGCTGAACTGTTATCTCAAGGAATCAACAGCCGCTAACATCTCCTCCCACTCAACATATGGTCAGACAATAATCACATATCCATAATTGTCCTCGCAAGGATAATATGAATCTGGTACCAAGCTGACAGAAATCAGTCTCTGCTGAAGTTCCCGCTTGTAATACCACAACAATATACTCACAGTACACACATCTGGGACTGACATAACACCTTTCACATGGGTCTGCTGAATTAGAGCTCGCAAACATTTAACACAATATTTAAAACCTACGATAGAGCTGAGTACTCTTCGTCACAAATTACATTGCTCCAAAGGCAATAATCACACTGAATCTGATCAATAATAATTTTCAACAAAACTTAATTACCCTCCAATCTACTATATAATTATATTAATTCAGTCCTACTTCTGAAACACGACATATCTCCGAGAGACGTTTTTAACCGCACTTCGTAACATAGGCGAACACGGCCGTTCACATAGATACGTTAGTTAACACAACACAAAGAAAAGAACCTTCCAATAACTACAATTGTGCGAGCTGCTTCCAAACAAAAGTGTGCCAGATCAAAACAAAATATACTACACTAAATCACACAAGCAAAGTATTTACAAAAATATGTCCCATAAACCATAAGTTAATTTAATAAATAATAAAATATTATTTGTACTCATCTCGTGTTGTAGTCACCCGTCAAAGAACATCAGACGCCATTCCCCAACTGGATGCTTCTTTATCTCATAGCAGCCATCTGGACGGACTGTTGAGAATTCCACACTTCCTCTGCATTTATCGATGTCATCCTTGCGCTGATACAAAAATTAGGTTATTATACACTTTATGCCTGACTACTAAATTCGCTTGTTCAGGTACTAAATTCCCTGTCACTGTTCGTTGGCGAATTATCGACGCTACTGTCCCTATAACTATAGTACTATGACTATCTATCACTGAATTTACCACTTTACAATGAATATCTTGTGTCCTTGTGACATGGAAATAAAAATCTATCTCTTCAGACGAACAGAATCAAAGTCCTGTGTTCTTGACACACGGAATAAAAGTCAATGTCTGTAGACGCACAGAATAATAATAGTGTGTCCTCAACACACGGAATAAAAGTCAATGCCTTGGCTCTTCGACACACTTATAAATGAACTGGCCCTTGGGTCTAGATGGAGGGGGATTTTATGTAAAAATTTATCGAAGTAATTGTGGTACAGGAATGAAATACATATCACTGAACTCGTAATATTGCACAGGTCAAGAATATGCCCATTAATCCTAGAATCGATCGTAGAGATTTTGTCTAGGCGATTTCCCGCGTGAATACTAGCCGCCGCGTACCCCAGCCAGAGTTGGCGCGCAAGTAGGCATTCTCTTCTCATTGGTTCTCCATTTTCCTGTAATTTGGCGGTTTCTAGTAGATCTTGGCGTCTTGGGAGTGTCTATTTTCTTCATCAGCCATTCACGTTGCTGCATCATATTTCTTCTAGGCGCGAATATCACAATGAACATACCAGAACCATGTCTCACCGCGCGTCGCTTCTAAAATTGAGGTAGCCACACCTGTCCCTGTGATACATAGCTAAGCTATTTCTTTTCATAGCTCAAGTACTTAGCCTTTTGTTAAACTGATGCAGGTATGTCCCTACTGTCTCCAACAAATGCTTGAGATTTCCTCATCACTGTCTGGCTACTTTCATGATGCTGGTTGAAATATTTATTAATTGAAGAAATAAAAAGTAGAATCATTTAACCAACATAGGGTAAAGGGTTCAATATATAATATTTTCAATTGCAAATACACACTACAGTATATATTCTTAACATTATAACGTGTGAGTAGTTATAAATTAATAAATACCAAGAAAAACGAAGTAAAGAAAATTGAACTTGCAGTGATTTGATCCACGAACCCCCAGACTAAGAGCCCAAGTCGCTGCCAGTACGCCATGGATGCCCTACGACAATACTTGATAAACAACTGCTTTAGTATAACTGAATCATATATTTGGGTTGAAATCAACGTTTTCATTAGCGTTTTCTGGCGTTTCTATAAACTATTTGATAATAAATATGTATTATTTTGTTCAGTACATTCCCAAAAGGATATAAACTAAGTATGTATTTACGAGCAAACAGAGCGGCCATGTTGACAACGGGTCGGCACGCGCACACAACGATATGGCACGGTAAGTCAGACCTGTTAGTCACTTCTACGGTTACATATTCTACTAAAATATCCTAATATCCTACCGGTCACCTTTTTGAGGACAGATTAAACCTATATACGATAAGCTGAATTGTTGAGGCCAGGCCTTGTTTAATCGTAAGTTACGGTTAGGATAAAATACTGGCATGTTTCATACATCCACCTCATTGAAACTCGTAGTTTCGGTAAAAGACGCTTCCCACATTAAGGTATATTGTTGCAAAAATTGGTTTTTCGTTAAGATGTCGGAGATATACAACATGACACAGAGTTGCCCCTTCCTAGTGCTACCTCTGTATCAAAGGTGGTTCGATTTCGGTTCAGTTGTGTTTGAATTGATAGCGGGAATCGATTTGCACACATACATGGCCGCCATCTGCAAACTATTGAGCTGATGACGTTGTAGTTTGATCAAAAGACGCTTCCCACATAAAGGTATGTTGTGGCTCACTCATCCCTGTCGTCAATATGAAATTACTTCGTGTCTTGAGCCACCTCCAACCCAATTCCTCCAGTGTTCCATATTACGGGTTTGATTCATGGTGCTAAATGTAAATATCGACGACTGTCTGACGGCACATTAAACGTTCAAAACGATTAACACTCGTGACATTTGTCGCTGCAAACACGCGATGCATGATTATCTGTGATACTTCCACGTTCACTCCGTAAATTTCACGACGTCCATAAAACAAATATTTGTGATTTTGGAATTTCTGTTGGCCAATACAATTTTACTGGTAACAGTACTCGGATTGATTCTCGGAGCGTATGTCTGCTATCCACTATGCTAGAAAAATATCAGATCGAGGCCTAACAAGGGCGAGGAATACTCTTCCCTACCGACACGCTGTGCATTACCGTTGACTATAAAGGAAAATGGATCAGGAGTTATGCACTCCGCAAAATCCATCAGACAGATTAGCCCCAGAATCGAAGACTGAAGTAGCTGTGATTTGAATTTTCTCCGACAGAGATTTGCATTCACAACATCTGGTCCTACCTATCATATATCTAGCGTTGGGAATAGATATTCTCCATAAATCAAAACTCCCAGGCAGTTTAACACCAACCAAAGATAGGCAAGAGGAATATAATCAGCTCTTGGAATCGGGTACCCGCAGTAATGAACTGCTACGCTGTTCCAAGCTCACTCAGGCGATACTGAAATGGCGCTTTGTCCAGTGTCGCATGTGATAAGAAGATTCCATACCGGATAAACTCTAAAGTGTATCGTTCTGTGGTCCGTCCTGTTGCTCTGTATGGGACAGAGTGCTGACTTTGAACTAAGGAGTTAGAACAGCAATTTGGTATGATGGAGACAAAGATGCTCAGATGGGCATCTGGCTTGACACTCCATGATCATCTCAGCAATACTGACATTCGCAAGCGATTTGGAGTAGCGCCAATTACTGAGAAGATGCGGGAAAGCCGTCTCCGCTGGTTCTACGTCTGCCGAAACAACAGCTGCATACACAGGATTGGCTTTGCGGATAGATGGGAAGAGACCAATAGGACGACAGAGACAGCGTTGGCTTGACAATCTACATGACGATCTTAAAATTCCCCGACTTCATCCTGGTATGGCACACTATCATGTAATTTTGGCGGCAGAGAACCAAAAAAGCAGACCCTGCTAATTTGTGGGATAAATGCTAATGAAAAGAAGAATACGTCTTCATTAGCGTGCATTGGGTCGTTGCAATCATTCAATAAGAGTTGTGGGCCACGCGACGAGTTGATTGGTGGACATTGTTGATGTAATGTCCGGTTGTTCAACATTAAAATTATGTTAGTCCTCTTTGATTGGTTTCATTGGTTTTGGCAATGTGCCCCATTTCCCCCGACAGATTCTCCCCGATATTCAGGCATTACGGCCCGGAAAATGTTGCTTCCTATCCAAAAGTAATGGAATGCAGTAGAAATAAATCATTAACCACAATGGACGTCAAATTATCAAGAAAAAGAAAGGATGTAGGAGATTTCTGTGTTGGACGAAGGATACAAAAAGTAGGATGGCTCAGGCATGGAAAACATTTCAGCAGAAAAGGAATATGTTAACATGGAATATGGATATCGGTATTAGGAAGTCACTTTTGAAAACCTTTGTTTGGAGTGTGGCACTCTATGGAAGTGAAACTTGGTCTGTTGGTGCAGCAGAAAGGATGAGAATAGAAGTAGAGACCAGATTGGTAGATAGGGTTACAAATGAAGAGGTATTAAGACGAACAGGAGAGGATATATATTTCTGGTGACTGTTAATGAAGAGAAGAGTTAGGTTGCTAGGACACCCAGGAATACGAAATATACTTATGGATGGATGATAATGATAATTGTTGTTTTAAGGAGCCTAACATCTAGGTTATTTTATGGATGGAAGAGTTGAGGACAAACAAGAAGTTTCGTGAAGAACTATACAGCCTACTTTTCATGCCAATGATTATTCTCCAGAATATGAACCTATCTAGAATAATGACGAAATTAAGTTGGTAATATCGAAATATTTAATTAGTACAAAATATACCTGGTATAATGTAGCCTAATAGAGCACTACAGTTGGCAGCCCTGGTGACTGAATATATTCTTAGTTCCATCTCTTAAGGTACAGAATACAAAATGTGGTTCATGACCAATGGATAGCATGGACGTTACATGCAGTTAAACATTGGATCTAACAGCGCGCGTAACATCATGTTGGCAACAATGTCATGCTTGTATTGATCAGAAATGATCTGAAATAATATGATCTATTGTTGTGCCAATTTTGAATGAAATCCATTAGTTAGTATAGAAGTTACATGTATTTAAAGTTGGATTTCTCAGCAGGCTTAGAATCATGTTGGTAGCAGTGACGAATATAAGTTACTCCAAATTAATATAGAATGTCAGGTACTATACGTGTGCATAGTTTAAAGCTGTCGGCTTGCATACTGTATGATATATTGGTATTTGGATAAAAAAATAGAGAGAGCAATTATTAACAGTTGGCAGCCCTGGTGGCTCTTAAGAATACGCTCAGTCATATCTGTTAATGTACACATATTACATACAAAATTTGGTGGAAATAAAATTGATAGTGTAGAAGTTATATGCATTTAAACATTGGACCTATCAGAAGGCTTACAATTATTTTGGCAACACTGTCATGGTTGGCCTCTTGGAAATTAAACTGAAATAGTCTTATCTACATGTGTGCCAATTTTGGAATAGCTCCCATGCATACCTTGCATGATATCCAACATGGAGCTCAAATTTCTAGTGCATTTTTTCAGCAGTTGGTGGCACTGACATCATTTTCAAATATGGACGTGAGATATTCCGGTGCACGTCTTTTCTCATACTAAATTTGGTTTTGATTGCTGCAGCCGTTTAGGAGTTGATAGGGGGGGGGGGGACACACACACAGCCAGACAGCCAGACAGACAGAAGGACAGACAGACAGACAGACAGACAAACATTTTCCCGGATCGATCTCATAAGTCTACTTTTTCCTCATTTTTGCAAAATGTGAAAAGTAGTCTAACAAGAAGTTCCGTGAAGAAATATACAGCCTACTTTTCATGCCAATGATTATTCTACAGTATATGAACCTATCTAGAATAATGACGAAATTAAGTTGGTAATATCGAAATATCTAATTAGTTCAAAATATACCTGGTATAATGTAGCCTAATAGAGCACTACAGTTGCCAGCCCTGGTGACTGAATATATTCTTAGTTCCACCTCATAAGGTACAGAATACAAAATTTGGTTGAAGTCCAATGGACGTTACATGCAGTTAGACACTGGATCTATCAGCACACGTAAAAGCATGTTGCCAACAATACCATGCGTGTGCTGGTCAGAAATAATCTGAATTATTATGATATCTTGTTGTGCCAATTTTGGATGAAATCCATTTGTTAGTATAGAAGTTACATGTATTTTAAAATTGGACATATCAGCAGGCATAGAATCATGTTGGCAGCACTGCCTTGTATTAATTACTCCAAATTAATCTAGAATGTCAGGTGCCATACGTGTGCAAAGTATAGAGCAGTTGGCTTGCATACTTTCTGGTATATTGATATTAGGGTTAAAAGAATATAGACAGCATTTATTAACAGTTGGCTGCCCTGATTGCTCTTAACAATACTTATAGTCATATCTGTTATGGTACACATAGCACATACGAAATTTGGTTGAAATCCATCTGATAGTAAAGAAGTTACATTTATTTAAAAATTGGTCCTCTCAGCAGGCTTATAATCATGTTGGTAGAACTGACGTATATAAGTTACTCCAAATTAATCTAAAATGTCAGAATATACGTGTGCATAGTTTAAAGCTGTTGGCTTGCATACTAACTGATATATTGGCATTTGGATTTTAAAAAATAGAGAGAGCAATTATTAACAGTTGGCAGCCCTGGTGGCTCTTAAGAATACGCTCAGTCATATCTGTTTATGTACAGATATTACATACAAAATTTGGTTGAAATCCAGTTGATAGTGTAGAAGTTATATGCATTTAAACATTGGACCTATCAGAAGGCTTAAAATTATTTTGGCAACACTGTCATGGTTGGCCTCCTGGAAATTAAACTGAAATAGTATTATCTACATGTGTGCCAATTTTGGAATAGCTCCCATGCATACCTTGCAAGATATCTAACATGGAGCTCAAATTTCTAGTGCGTTTTTTTCAGCAGTTGGTAGCACTGACATCATTTCCAAATATGGACGTGAGCTATTCCGGTGCACATCTTTACTCATACTAAATTTGGTTTTGATTGCTGCAGCCGTTTAGGAGTTGATAGGGGGGGGGGGGACACACACACAGCCAGACAGACAGACACACACACATTTTCCCGGATCGATCTCATAAGACTACTTTTTCCTCATTTTTGCAAAATGTGAAAAGTAGGCTAAAAATTACGAGCCTTACAGTAGTCGCATATGATGTGTAACATCTGACATAGAAGAAACATCACGTGAAATTGTTGATACACTGGTATTTTATACTATTATTGGCACAAATATTAATCTATTTTAAAAGGGAGTGTTTTACAGATATTGTAGTTTATAATACGGAACTCATTTTATTAGATGATTTGTAACTTCCACCAGCACTAGCCCAAATAAAGAATACGATATGGATCAACTAGATTAATAAACGCGACACCGCTTATAACCTTAAATTCCTTATAAACAGGACCTCTTGATTCGAAGACCAACACGTAATTTCATATGGATTCTGTTAAAATGGGTCATATTGATATGATAAATATCGTTTAAAATGATAATCTGTTAGCAAAAATATCTACCCCATCCGGGATTCGAACCTAAGATCTGTAGATTCACTGTCATAGACGATAACCCCACGGCTATTTCGACTACGCATACATTGTGCACAAGATGGTGACTTATTTCCACGTTCGAATAATACTGCATTACGGAATTAAGTTTCATTTATATTTTGCTTGTTTCGATAATGTTTCTTGGTGAAATTGAGTTTAAAATGCCTTATGACTAGGCCCTCTTGTGAGTAAAGAGAATGTATTCAGCAACAGTTCATGAAGGCTTGCTCAATTCTCGTATAACCACAACGATGCTGACTGCATTACCGTTATGTGGGTTAATATTTGAATAGCCATTGTGCAGAAACATAATACCGGTAATGCCGACTACTTACAATGTTTGATATTATACTCTGTGAGCTACCAGAAAGGGATTGACAGTTATCGCCTCGCCATGTGGTCTGAGAACGAGGTTG
Source organism: Meconema thalassinum (assembly GCA_946902985.2). Lineage (NCBI taxonomy): Eukaryota > Metazoa > Arthropoda > Insecta > Orthoptera > Tettigoniidae > Meconema > Meconema thalassinum. Next base: position 2,133,822,168 of record OX336388.2, on the reverse strand, counting down.
CCAAACTGCTCGCTCCTACCGCGCGCGCGTCGGCAAATGAGTTACTGCAGTACATTCAACTCGCTATAATATATTTAATAATATTATTTCAGTGATAAGCTACAGAATTATTTAGAATATAGAATAGTTGCTACAGATGTAGAATATACAATATCTCCTTATTTTTTTGCGATAATAGTAACGGCTTAAGAAAAAGCTGAGTTCGATAACTTACAATAATGTTAGCCTGCATTTTTTCTGTAACAATCTTCTGCTTCAGGCTTAAAAGAGGATTTTGCTCCTATATTGCGAACGAAATAGTTAGGCCAGGTTTGCACTTAAACCCGAGAAATATTTATTCACATGCTTTCAACGTGTTTTTCTTACAGCTTATTAAGTACCGTATGTTCGAGTAGAAGGTCTCGGCATTTCATCAGCTCTCACTACCATTATTGGAATACGCACCAGTCATAACGCTGTCAGTAATCTTGTTAGTTTTCATTGTGGCATCATTAACATTCATCATGTCGGCTACTTAGCTTAACGTCTCAAGCTACGCCTTAACTTTGGAGAGAGGAATTTTTTACTCAAAGCAAAATCATGTTTAAGAAAACACACACACAAAAAGTGAACTGTCAGTTCAGAGATTTAAAAAAAGGAAACTTACCATTTGAAGGATAGCATCAAGGACCTTCACACTGGTAGCTAGATGATGGGGGACCCACTAAGACTGGCATTACTGGAAATTCTCGTTGCAGGTGTATACGTAGATTTATTTCCAACTAGTCATTTTAAACGAAGGTTCAGGTAGGTAGTTATTGGAGTTTGACACATTTATTTTGACTTTCCTCGAGCTGGAATCTCTCCTTGCAGATCTTCACTACTGTATTCTTATTGATGTTTAGGGCATCAGAAGTTCTCTCGATAACTTTACTAAAAGGCACTAAAGGACCGCCGTTATCTCTCTCCTTCTCGAATTATTCCCGTAAAGTACATACCAATTCACGAGACTGACCTCGCAGAACGATTCCTCGCCCAGTGGTTTTCAGTTTACCCTTTCCCTTAGCCATCGTACCCGCCTCCGACATAGCAAAATATAATAAGAAAATAGACTGTTAATGTCAATGAAAACTGAATAAAGTCACAAATATAGGTTTCTAATTACTTTTAACTACTGCTGTTCTACTCTACAGTACTACACAAACAATTATTAAAGCACTATTAGTATCATTAAAGCACCAACACACGGTTATAATAACAAGCGTTCACACAGTACAAGTCAGAGACACAGCTAACCATGCTCTGACGCACGTGGGCTGTGATATTGCAACGCAGAGAATTATGACATCAACTATGTGATCGTGGATTTTCATATTCATATTAATATTCATTCATTCATGTTTAGGGCATCAGAAGTTCTCTCGATAACTTTACTAAAAGGCAGAGAGGTGATGACTGAGGTGAAACATCCGGCCAAATGTCAATCCTATTCAGGCAGCTCCCAGAGTATAAGGCATTTTACCATTTAAATACTGATACGAAGACTTCGAACATGTACCATGTGCTTTGTTTCAGTCACTTGACACTAGAGTTCGCATGAGCGTTTACCGTTCAGTATGTCATATACATTCCATATGGCCGAGAGAACGTCATGGTATTAATTTCCGACACCGCGCGCTCATTGTTTCTCTTACCACTGCCAGCTGGATCTTACCACTGCTAGCTGGATCGATCGATCGAGTTGGCAGTGCATCTTACACTTCCGTTTGATCCACCACTGCCAGCTAGCACATTTCCGTTCGAGCACACTTCCATTCGATCGAACGGAAGTGTGCCAGCTGGTGCCACCTCGATCGTTCCGATCCACTTCCGTCCCTTTTTTCAAAATCACTCCCACAAAAATATCCAGCAACCGAGTGGAAAGATGTTACACATCAAAACTGTAGGGGTGGACCCAGGTTAGAATATGTTAAACAGATTGTCTCGGATGTAGGGTGTGGTAGCTATGTAGAGATTAGCACAGGACAGGGAGTAATGGAGGGCTGCATCAACCCTGTCATAAGACTGAGAACTGTTTGCACTGACTTGTTATGTTTTCACCACGCTTTGATCCAATTCGATTGCTGTCCCATCTCAGATAGAATGTCATCTTCATCACTGTCCTCATTTCATGTTAGTGAGTTGATTTTTAATCTAGTCCTAGACGACGCGCTACCCTTGGGAATAGGCAGCCCACTGCCGCGAGGCGCACTGCGGGTGGTGTGATCACAGGCGGCAGTCTTGTCACAAGCCCAGCATGATCTGAAAGCTTTGCCTCGTTGAACTGAATTCTTGTCACGGATAGCTGCCGCTTTTAATCTTCATATCACGTCTTTGGAACAAAGTTGGATGAATACGGACGTTAATGAGCTAGCTTTAAATGCTAGAAATAGAAAGCTAGGAACACGTACTCTTAACCTGAATTGCAGTTCACTTGGAAATATAATTAGTATTGAATTGAAATGCTTGAATTGTTGCTCATTCTGTAGGAACTACCTACGCTAATTTTTAATAATATTATTATTACGATCATTATTCTTCTGTATTCGTTATGTCCATTCATAGAGCTCGTTGGAGCTTGTTAGTTGGCTTGATGAGTTTTGTCCCCGTCTTCTTCTTCTTCTTCTTTTTCTCCTTCTTCTTCTTCATATTCATCATCTTCTTATTCTTTTCTTCTCCTTCATCTTCATTATCATGTTCTTCTCCTTCGTCATCTTCATTTTCTTCTTCTACTTCTTCTTCATCTTCATCATCATCCTCTTCTTATTTTCCTTCTTCATCTTCCTCATCGTCATCTTCTTCTTCTTCTTTCCCCCAGGGGATCACATCTAGTGGGACGTGGATTGGCGACCACGGGACCCCAGCTGAGTCCGGCATTGCTTCCACTTACTTGTGCCGGGCTCCTCTCCGTCTTCTTTCCTGTCGACCTCACTTGGTCAACTCTTGTTCTCTTCCGACCCCGACGGTATTAGGGTATCCGAGTCCTAGGGAATCTCTTCCTTTCCCGCCTCAATTGGCCCTTGTCTCATCTTTTCTGATACCCTCCTTCTGCGAGGGGTCAGCCTTCTTTTCTTTTCCTGTTACCTCCTGCCTTCTGCTCAAGGCCCTCAAGGAGGCAGGGTGTATGTAGCCCCACCACTTCTGGTGCACCCTAGTTATTGCTACACTCTCAGGGGCTCGTGGCTGGTGAGTTCGGGAGTTGTCGACCCCGAGGGATTCCTGAGCTGGGTCTGGTTTCCCCCCTTTTATCCATTACCTCTGGGGGTGGACCTCTCCTCTTTCACTTTCCTATCTGCCTTTCATGGCTCTCCTTCCTTCCAAGTCCCTCAATCCGCCTTCTTCGAGGGTTGAGGGCATTTCCTTTCCTCCTGTCCTTTATTTGCCTTATTCTCCTTTACTTTTCCATTTCTTCTTCTAGTATGTAGGTTAGTAGTTAGTTTTAGTTTTAAGTTCGCTTCTCATTTTCATCTTCACGATCACCCAAACCATCAGGGGCCGATAACCTAAATGTTAGGCCCCTTAAAACAACAATTATCATCATCATCATCTTCTTCATCTTCTTCATCCAAAGTCTCTTTATAAACTTACTGTGATGCTTCTTCCGTTCTTCAGTCCTTCTTGTACCAGTCCGGCTGCTAGATTTCACCCAAAATGTGAGCTTATTTACAGAGGTTCTGAAGATTTCTCTCCAATGTTCAACTCATTCCTGTCTCCCTTTGTTTCCTCCAGCCAATTCATCCCCGAATTTATTATACACAAGCTGTACCCGGCATGCCTTGCAATGCCAATCAAAGAAAGTGTTGGCGTTGAAATTCTGTTTCTTGAAGTGCTTTTGGATACACAACATGTTAACTGCCTCTAAGCTATCATAAAATGGATTTTCTAATTTAGAACCATTCGAGGGAGCGTGAACAACAACTTTCAAAAAGTTTCATCGCTGTCACTCATTTGTTGAATCTAATCGTACGCTACCTATTGTGAAATGGATTTACTAAGTCGAAACCCTTCCCTGGCGTGTACACAATGACTCATCAATGATTCATCGCAATCGGATGAATGGTATATGCACGTATAGGGGTTTTTGTTTAAACGATTCGTGCGCTGTCACTCATTTGTTGAATCTACTCGTGCGCTACCTATTGAGAAATGTATTACTAAGTCGAAGCCCTTCCCTGGCGTGTACACAATAACTCATCAAGGTTTCATCGCAATCGAAGAATGTTATATGAACGCAATAGGGAATTTTGTTGAAATGCTTCGCGCGTCGTCACCCATTTGTTGCATCTACTCTTGCGCTACTTATTGTGAAATGGATTTACTAAGTCCCCTTCCCTGGCGGGTACAAAATAACTGATCAATGTTTCATCGCAATCGGATGAATAGTATATGAACGCATACCTGATTTTGTTTAAACGATTCGCACTCCGTCACTCATTTGTTGAATCTACTCGTGCGCTACCTACTGTAAAATGTATTTACTAAGTTACAAACCGTCACGTAAGTGTCCACAACATCTCACCCAAGTTTCATCGCTATCGTCGTTCATTTGTCGAATCTACTCGTGTGCTACCTACTGTGAAATGTATTTACTAAGCCAGAAACCTTCCTTGGAGTGTCAACCATATTTCACCCAAGTTTCACCGCTAACGGCAGAATGGTATATGACCTTATACGGGACTTTGTTGAAACGCTTCGCGCGTCGTCCCTCATTTGTTGAATCAACTTGTGCGCTGCATATTGTATAGGGGATTTACTAAGCCAGAAATTTTCCATGACGTGTACACAACATCTCACCCAAGTTTCATAGGTACGGACGAATGGTAAATGTATGCATACGGGACTTGGTTGAAACGCTTCGCGTGTCGTCGCTCATTTGTTGATTCTACTCTTGCGCTACATATTGTAATATGGATGTACTCAGTCAGAAACCTTCCCTGGAGTGTACACAACATCTCACCCAAGTTTCATCGCAATCGGATGAATGGTATGTGAACGTATACGGGACGTTGTCGAAACGCTTCGCGCGTAGTCACTCATTTGTTGAACATAAACGTGCGCTTCGTATTGTAAAATGGATTTACTTAGCCAGAAACCTTTCCTGGAGTGTACACAACAATTCACCAAACATTTATCACTATCAGACGAATGGTATATGACTTTATACGGGACTTTGTTGAAACGCTTCGCGTGTCATCGCTCATTTGTTGAATCTACTGGTGCGCTACCTATTGTAAAATGTATGTACTAAGCCAGAAACCTTCCCTGGAGTGTACACAGCATCTCACCCAAGTTTCATCGCTATCGGATGAATGGTATATGAAATTAAATGGGACTTTGTTGAAACGCTTCGCGCGCCGTTGCTCATTTGTTGATTCTACTCGTGCTCTACCTATTTTTAAAGGGATTTACTAAGCTAGAAACCTTCCCTGGAGTGCACACAAAATCTCAGCCTAGTTTCATCGCTATCGGACGAATGGTATATGAACGCAAACGTGACTTTGTTGAAATGCTTCGCGCGTCGTAGCTCATTTGTTGAATCTAATCGTGCGCTGCCTATTGTAAAGTGGATGTACTAAGCCAGAAAATTTCCCTGCAGTGTACACAACATTTTACGCAAGTTTCATAGCTATCGGACGAATGGTATATGAATGCCTTCGGGACTTTGTTGAAATGCTTCGCGCATCGTCGCTCATTTGTTGAATCTACGCGTGCGCTACCTATTGTGAAATGGATTTACTAAGTCAGAAACCTTCCTTGGAGTGTACTCAACATCTCACCCAAGTTTCATCGCTATCGGACGAATGGTATATGAATGCATACGGGACTTTGTTGAAATGCTTCGCGCATCGTCGCTCATTTGTTGAATCTACGCGTGCGCTACCTATTGTAAAATGGATTTACTAAGTCAGAAACCTTCCTTGGAGTGTACTCAACATCTCACTCAAGTTTCATCGCAATCGGACGAATGGTATAAGAACACATACGGGACTTTGTTGAAATGCTTCGCGCATCGTCGCTCATTTGTTGAATCTACGCGTGCACTACCTATTGTAAAATGGATTTACTAAGTCAGAAACCTTCCTTGGAGTGTACTCAACATCTCACTCAAGTTTCATCGCAATCGGACGAATGGTATAAGAACACATACGGGACTTTGTTGAAATGCTTCGCGCATCGTCGCTCATTTGTTGAATCTACGCGTGCGCTACCTATTGTAAAATGGATTTACTAAGTCAGAAACCTTCCTTGGAGTGTACTCAACATCTCACCCAAGTTTCATCGCAATCGGACGAATGGTATATGAACGCATAGGAGACATACACACCCACAGACAAACTATCACGTAAGATTGATTTTTAGCCTATTTTCAATTTTGAAAAAATAGGCTTATGAGATCACCTTTTGTCCGTGTGTGTGTGCGTGTGTGTGTGTGTGTGTGTGTGTGTGTGTGTGTGTGTGATTCGTGTGTGTGTCCCCCCCTAATAAAATCTAAACGGCAGGAGCGATTTCAGTGAAACTCGGAAAGTTCATAGCACTATTCCCGGCGACCTCGACCGTGCCCTTCAAATTTTGTTACGACTCACCAATCCAACATGGCGGCTGTGCGAAATATTTCTCCAGCATTCAATATCTCCGAAACTATTACCGATATTACCCTGACATTTTCTATGGTGATAGAGGGAACTACTATAAGATCACTTATGTGACTTTTGAAAACCTGGTAACTACAAAACGAACATGGCGGCCAAACGAATTTGCGACTTTTAAATAGAAGTTTCTCGCGATTTGACCAACCAAACGCAATGAAACTTGGTGCAGTACATGTTTATATACATTGTAATGCACCGACATCTAACTTCGTTCAATTGTTTACATAATCACAAGATGGCGGATGTGCGAAATATTTCACCGGCATTCTATATCTCTGAAACTATTAGCGGCATCTCCCTAAAATTTTGTACTGAGATAAAGGGCACTACTGGAAGTCCATCTATAAGATTTTCAAAAACCGGTTAACTACAAAACGAACATGGCGGCCAAGCGAATTTGAACATTTTAAATAGACCTTTCTCGCGATTTAATGTTCCAAGCGCACTGAAACCTGGTACAGGAAATATTTATACACATTGTAATTCACTGGTATCTAATTTAGTTCAATTGTTTACATAACCTCAAGATGGCGGCAGTGCGAATTTTAAAATTAAGTTTTTATTTCTTGTGATGTAGTCATGCGATCGAAGTGAAAGTTTGAATAATGAACCTACGCAATAATTTTCCTTTAATGGTACATGACTCTATGGCCTATACATTTAACAATCCAACATGGTGACCATCCGAAATATTTACACGATACTGAATATCTACGAATCTATTTTAGCAATCAAACTGCATTTTTTAATGTTCATAGGGGCTATGAACTTAAGTTCACCTATAGGACTTTAAATAACCTGGTGATCACAAATCCAACATGGCGGTGACGCGAATTATAAATATTCACATGGACGTTTCTCGCAATTTAACCATCTGCGTGCAGTGAAACTTGGTACAGTAAATCGTTATCTGAATGTTAATCCACTGGCATCTAATTTATTTCAATTGTTTCCATAACCTCAAGATGGCTGCTGTGAAAAATTTTTAAATCTCCTTGTTTTTTCTTGTGTCCTAATTATGCGATTGAAGTTTGAATACTACACGTTCACAATAATCTGCATGTAACAGTACATAACTCTAGGACCTACATATATAAAATCCAACATGGCGACCTTCCGAAATATTTAGTCGGTTCTCAATATCTACGAATCTATTACAGCAATCAAACTGAAATTGTGTATGTTAAATAGTGGCAATTAACATAAGTAGGATATATGAAAATAGGCTGTATAGTTCTTCACGGAACTACTTGTTATATATATAGATTTATTGAATTCTCTTTTCTTAGTCTATTGTTCTTCTTCTTGGCGTGCCTGTCCGTTTCGGGAGCTGACGATCAACATGGATATTCTGGCTTTATCTGTGGCAATTTGGAACAATTCTTCAGATCTTTCGTTGAACCAGGTTCTAAGGTCGCCGAGCCAGGAAATTCTCCTTCTGCCGGGCGATTGTTGGCCATCCTAAATATGTGCCCAAAAAATTGCAACCGTCTCCTTCGTTCAGTGTTTGTGGAACTGTCTGTGAGAATATAGAGGTTTGCAGTTCGTATGTTGATCCAAATTACTTTTTCTTGTTTAGGGCCGAATATTTATCTATGAATTTTTTGATCTTGCTTTTCAAACTCTGCAATTTTTGAAATGTATCCTAAAGTTATAGTTTCCAATGCATATAGAGCTTCTGGGAGGACAACGGGTTTGTAATGTTTCAATTTCGCATTACGTGACATCACTATATTATTATGTTACTTCACACTCGAAACAGTAGCTGGCAAGTTTTAAAGCTAGAATGAACTGCTTTCGAGATATTTCCAAAACAATCCCCGCACTTGGCAACTGTACAGGTTATAAGAAATCACAGCATGATCACTACCGTTCAAATACTCTTTTCACCCTCCATGAATATTCGAACTAATCTGATTCTCGCAATGCAGACTCTTTTTGATGTGTAACATCTTTCCACTCGGTAGCTGGACATTTTTGTGGGTGTGACTTTGGAAAAGGGACGGAAGTGCATGGGACGGAAACAATGAGCGCGCGTGGTGGCGGAGATCGGTACAACCACGTACTGTAGGCCATGTGGCTATGGGGAATGTATATCGCATACAGTTTAGTTCAAGGTTTGGAGACCCCATTTAAGATATTCATACAATAAATCATCTTCAAGTTGTCGTTCTTTGGTGTGAAAATATCCATTTTATCATATTTGCTGAAAACAATTACGATTTATTAAATCTTCACACTTTTATTGTATTCTTATTTAATGTAAGCACTCGATGTACTGTCGGCCATGCGGCTATGTGGAATCTATATCGCATTAACAAACACTCCAAACAACGTAGGAATTCAGTATATTAACGCCGACTACTAACAATAATTGAAACTTCGTTGGTCTAAACATAATATCACTGGGAGAACACATTTAATATACCTTCCGCACACCTAATTTTTAATCGCGCCTATACTTGGCAGTGCGCTGATCGGCAAAACGAGGCCATTTTCAATAACATCGCTGGCATGGGTTCACTAACTGGCCGTTATAGAGCGCAGCTCGCATCAAGTAGGCAGTGGATTGCTTCAGCCACGGCAAATAACAATTATGATTCATTACGGTCAGGACTTGGCACTGGAGCGTTGCAGGTAGTTACTGTATTTCATTGGCCAACATAGTTCACTGTTAACAAGGGATTTGCGCTCCCGGGACACACATAGTACGATAACATGTCACATGTTATACATCATATGCGACTACTGTAAGGCTCGCACAATTTTTTTTTGCATTGACTTGTATAAGTTGGTGTCTGCATCAAGTTCTTTCATCCCCTGCAGTAGACTCTTTGGTACATCGCCAGTGCTTGATATGACAATTGGTATGAACTTCACCTTTCCAATCTGCCATTGATTCCACACATTTACAGAACATTATCGCCTGGTCTGGGCCGTTATTATAATTACAATTATAATTATTATTGGCAGTGTAGGCTCGATAAGGCACACCGCAAGGCATTGCGGCAAATGAATTCCGTGTCAGTATATTTAAAGGGCAGCGCTGCAGGTGCACCTGTTGACACGCCACATATAACGTTGTAAACATATGTATTTACATTTGAAAGTTATCTAACAGTTTGGCAAGGAGTTGAATTGAATACAGTTCAATTGTTGGAACCCGAGATGTGCGAATGTGAATGAAAGGACTTAAATTATACAAAATAAAATTCTTAGTTACCCGAAATACAAATTGATATAATTTTAAAGCTAGAATGAACTGTTTTCGAGAGATGTCCAAACCAATCCCAGCTCTTGGAGACTGATCAAGTAATGACCAGCCGTTACAAATGTAACAACAGTTCAGAAAGTCCCTTTCAGCTTTCTATCTAATGCCCGTTGCTCACGGTAAAATGTTTCTTAAAATTTATTTGACAACTAATATTATAAATGTGTTGTTCACGGTAAAAAATTTATATGAAACTAAGTGTCCTGACTGACTGACTCATCATCGCCCAGCCAAAACTGTTAATGTTAGAAACATGAAATTTTGGGAATATGTTCGCTGTAAGTCGAAAACGCCCACTAAGGAAGGGTTATTGGATATTCAGTTTCTAAAGGGGTGTTAAGGGGGTACACCTGGATTTCATTGAATAACAATATCTCCGGATTGCTTTCATTGGGGGATTTGATACTCGGCATATAAACTCTTCATTAAAAATAAGAAAATACATGTTTGAGGGTTTTTCGATGTGGTGTATATTATGAGGTGAAAAGGGTGAAAAGTGGGGGTTGAAGGTTTCCTAACCGAGCGTGTATCTCTTAAACGACATAGGCGAGGAGTTTGGAACTCAGCGGAAAATAATCAGAATAAAAAATAACAAAATAGGTGTTTGACCGTTTTTTCATAAATCCAATATAAGGGGCCCATGGGGAGGGGTGAAAATATGGGGAGGGAACGTAATATGTCCGAGTGTAAAATTATACATGGCTTATGTTGTAGGCAATAACACATTAGATCTTTTTTGTCTCTTGCTATTTCATCATACGACGAATACATAGGGAATTATTAATGATTTTGTACTTTTTGGCCGGAATTAAGTCCCAGGAATGACATAAAAATTGATTCGAATGAAATTTCGAAAAATAGTTTTTTTTAATACTTTTATTAATTTTTTCACGTCTTTTAGGGTCCGAAACCAACATGATATTTTGATGTTTTTTTACGTCCCATGCATTTTTGGTTTCTGGTGATAGAATTATTTTCCACTAGGACCGATGCTTATCTATTATATAAAACTAAGTGGCCTGACTGACTGACTGACTGACAGACTCATCATCGCCCAGCCAAAACTATTAAAGTTAGAAACAAGAAATTTTGGGAATATGTTCGTTGTAAGTCGAAAACGCCCACTAAGGAAGGGTTTTTGGGTATTCAGTTTCTAAAGGGGTGTTAAGAGGGTACACCTGCATTTCATTGAATAATAATATGACACGACTATGACGCGAGCGAAGCCGCGGGTACCTGCTAGTTATTTTATAAAATCCGTGGATGTATCAGGATCGCCATCTACCGATAAACTTCTGAACCAAGAATCAGCTGTTCAACACACATTGGTTTGAGAGTATGGCTCCAACAAACAAAGCATAAATTGCAAAAATTGCTGCTTTAGCTACAATTATATGTCGTACAGAGGTAAAAAGGAAGAAAAGAAATGCTAGGAAGTGCTGGACTCGGGAATGGATAAAAAGAAGAGTAGAGGAATGCTGTCCTTGGTCGAAAATGTGTTGAGGTTAGAAGATCAGAATTCATATAGGAATTTTCTAAGAATGGACGAAAACAGTTTTATACAAACCCTAGATCTTGTTGGTACCAAAATTATTCACCAGGACACTAACATGAGGCAAGCCATTTCTCCTGAAATGATACTGCAAGTGAGTACGAAGCCCGTTTATCTTCGCCTTCACATCAGCCTGGTTGTGTTCGGTCGAATTTGTGAAACATATTCGGCGATTGAGATTTTTGCCTCCCTTCTTGCATTTCTACTGTAGTATATGGGCGTTTTAACCTTATACAAACACGGATATTTCTGGTGCTCGTCCAGTAAAACACTAACTGCTTCCTTAGTCCAGCCGGAGCCAGCCATTTTCAAAGTGTTTGTTTACAAGCGAGCTTCACAATCTTCTAACCACGTGGCGCCAGCATCATCGTCAAGGCCGCTTCCCTGATTGGTACGTTTCGCAAAATTAATTTTACGGAATAGAACATGTCCTATTTTATGGAATGTTTCATCAAAGGTTTTATAAAACTTGAATTTGACCATGAGCAACATAAATTTGATAAAATTAAATTATTGTACAATAAATTTGAAGGAAAATTTTACCGTGAGCAACGATCATAACTCTGTAAGAGCCAAGCTCCATGACCATAATGCATCATGACGTTCAACTCTATTTACACGCACTCACTCAGAAGGCTTCTCTGGGATACGAAGTTCCTGCGCCAATCTCACAAAATGCCTCCATTGAACTCTGTTTTGGGCGAGTCCTTGCCAGTTGTCCAAATTCAGATGTCTACAAAGTTTGGAGAATTCATTTTTCCACGAACTTCGTGGTCTTTCCTACTGACCATTTTCCTCTCGGTTTTTAGCCTACATTTCACATTTAGCAAAAATGAGGAAAAAGTAGTCTTATGAGATCGATCCGGGAAAATGTGTGTCTGTCTGTCTGTCTGTCTGTCTGTCTGTCTGTCTGTCCTTCTGTCTGTCTGGCTGGCTGTGAGTGTGTCCCCCCCCCCCCTATCAACTCCTAAACGGCTGCAGCAATCAAAACCAAATTTAGTATGAGTAAAGATGTGCACCGGAATATCTCACGTCCATATTTGAAAATTATGTCAGTGACACCAACTGCTGAAAAAACGCACTAGAAATGTGAGCTCCATGTTGGATATCTTGCAAGGTATACATGGTAGCTATTCCAAAATTGGCACACATGTAGATAATACTATTTCAGTTTAATTTCCAGGAGGCCAATCATGACAGTGTTACCAAAATAATTTTAAGCCTCCTGATAGGTCCAATGTTTAAATGCATATAACTTCTACACTATCAATTGGATTTCAAGCAAATTTTGTATGTAATATCTGTACATAAACAGATATGACTGAGCGTATTCTTATGAGCCATCAGGGCTGCCAACTGTTAATAATTGCTCTCTCTATTTTTTTATCCAAATACCAATATATCAGAAAGTATGCAAGCCAACAGCTTTAAACTATGCACACGTATATTCTGACATTTTAGATTAATTTGGAGTAACTTATATACATCAGTCCTACCAACATGATTATAAACCTGCTGATAGTACCAATTCTTAAATACATGTAACTTATGTACTATCAGTTGGATTTCAACCAAATTTCGTATGTGCTATGTGTACCATAACAGATATGACTATAAGTATTGTTAAGAGCAATCAGGGCTGCCAACTGTTAATAAATGCTGTCTATATATTTTTACCCTAATATCAATATATGAGAAAGTATGCAAGCCAACAGCTCTATACTTTGCACAGGTATAGCACCTGACATTCTAGATTAATTTTGAGTAATTAATACAAGGCAGTGCTGCCAACATGATTCTATGCCTGCTGATATATCCAATTTTAAAATACATGTGACTACTATACTAACAAATGGATTTCATCCAAAATTGGCACAACAAGATATCATAATATTTCAGATTATTTCTGACCAGCACACGTATGGTATTGTTGGCAACATGCTTTTACGCGTGCTGATAGATCCATTGTCTAACTGCATGTAACGTACATTGGACTTCAACCAAATTTTGTATTCTGTACCTAAATAGATGGAACAAAGAATATATTCAGTCACCAGGGCTGCCAACTGTAGTGCTCTATTAGGCTACATCATACCAGGTATATTTTGAACTAATTAGATATTTCGATATTACCAACTTAATTTCGTCATTATTCTAGATAGCTTCATATACTGTAGAATAATCATTGGCATGAAAAGTAGGCTGTATAGTTCTTCACGGAACTTCTTGTTTCTTTAGGCTTTTAATTTATTCTTAGCAGAGCAATTTCTTAATTTGTGACAAACAGTAGAGCTCAAAGAGAGGAATTAGTGTCATACGCGTATGCCGATGACATAGTGATTGGCTCTAAAATGTCACAAAACTCCAAAACACATTAACAGAAATGGAACAATGGTGCTCCGATCACGAGTTTGGAATCAACGTTTCAAAACCGTAATGCTGATGTTTAGAAAAGGAGGGAAGGTTCCAGCAGCTACAGAAATTTTCATAAAGAGGAGGAAACTAAACATCGTAAAAGAATTCAAATATTTGTGTATCACACTCCAAACGAGTGCTACATGTTACACAAATCATAGAGAAATGATAGAGAAATCAACGCAAGCGGTAGGGCAATGCATGAAATTAGATACTTGAGAATCCTCTGCTTAGAGACAGCAATGGCTCTTTTCAGAAATAAAATCATGCCTATTCTAATATTTGGCATTAAATTCATTTGGCAACACCTAAGATAAAAGAACCTTTCCTCACTAGAAAGAGTGAAGGCTTTATTCGTTAAAAAGCAATCGGAGTGTCAAAGCTACCAGGTCACGATTCGTCTACCTCCTGGTACGAGAATCATTTCTTATAGAAGACCTAAGAAACTACTTACGCATGGGCGGCTTCGATGGCGTAGTCGGTAGCATGCTGAGCTTCTATGCCCAAGATAGTGGATTCAAACCCGGCCGAAGCCGTCGGATTTTTTAAGAGCGTTAAAATCCCTCAGTATGCCTTCCTTCGGAGGGGAAGTAAAGGCAGCGGTCCCATGTCATAGATTTATGGCATGTTGAAGAACCTTCCACTAATTGCACCTGTGTGAAGCTAAATTGGATAGGTTAAGAATGTAAACAACGCTCTTAGGTTTCTACGTTCGTTGCCAAGAGCCGACTGCGGTGGCGTCTAGTAGCTAAGTTCTGAACTTGGCCTAGTATTCGTTGACGGTGGCGGTTGGCGGCAAAAGTAGGAACTATTTGAAAAATTGTAAGTTGCAATACTTAAATTAAAAAACAGATAACACACACTAATACAGTCATCTCAATTAAAATCGGTTATCAGACAGATTCTACACACATCCAAAGTACACGGGGCTACATGACCGCGTTGTCGAAGCCCCTAAACTTAAGAGCCAACCAAACTATTTACCTCTACCAAACAACAGAGCCTCGGAAAAGCTACTAACATCATTGAAGAAAAAACGAGAAGGCATACCTCAAGAATTTTATGCAACCGCAGCCATGATCGACCGGACGTGGACAACAGCCAACTTTGAGCTGAGGCATGTGTTTACACGTCTGGCTGTCCATGGTTTTCACCACCTTATTTGCATTAGCAAATAATTCCATGAACCTACGGTGACGTGTAAATGCCAACTATGTGGACAAGCATGTGATCAGTACCACTTAGAGCTCTGTAGGAAAACAACAAAATCAATCAAAGACTATGCAACTCAAAGGGTCAGAGTACAATTGTAGTGTACGTGATTATAATTTATTTCCAATGGATATTTGGCTGCAATAAAAGTATTACAAGTACTCTTATGTCATCAACCAACGCTCAGGCAATGCCGGGTAAAACGGCTTGTGATTACTAAACATATTACAATAAAAAGAACCGTACATTAACAGAAAATTAACGCCAGTTCTGGGCTGTTTGCATATAATTTACTTTGAGAGTTGGTATAAAACTAAGTATCGTGTATACATAATTACATACATCAGTCTTATTATCCTGGACCTGAAGATGTTCACGTGTTGAATGAAACTTGTCATCCCCTTAAATCTTTTGTGTAGATTGTAGTGTATTTTTCTATCAGATATTCAAGTAAATTACATTGGGATTATATTTGGGATTCCCTGTACGTTCATCGACTGAAGATTTAACAAGAACACACAGAAGACATTGTTTCGAAGCTCGTGCTTATAAAAGAGTAATATTTATTAGATAAAACCAGGTCGCCCATGAACTAGCTAGCTTCACTCGAGTTGAATTCTGAAGTGCTCTTTGAGAGGTATTTGTATTGCCGAACACGTTCGAACAACCCGTCTCCTAGCTCTGGCTTTAAAATGATGTTTCTTGTTATCCGAGTCAGTCTCCTAGCTGTCCTATCAACCATCAGCACGAATGTCTTTCCGAAAAGGGATTCCAGTGCTTAACGGGAGTGGAGATATCTAACTTATTAACGACTGTCCTTTATTCTGTTTGCGCTACTAGCTAGTGAGTGAGACACACCAAGAGGAAACGGGGTTGGGAACTGCGAACGACTCGTTTTCTACCAATGCTTGGTGTCCTTATTTTTTATTGTTGCTACCTTTAGAGCAGTGTTTGCCAAACTGTGATCCGCGAGGCGCTTATTCGTGTTCAGGCGCGGATTCAGGGGGGGGGGGGGGGGTCACGGGGGTCATGACCCCCCCCCCCCCCAAACGGTGACCAACTTTTTTTGCAAACTCAAAAAACGAAAACACAACTACCAGACAAATAAAACTTAACGAATTTTAACTGAAAAACAGGTTTTTTTTCATTTTATTCAATACTGAATTATCTTTATTGGAATTATTATGTTCTGTTACAACTGTACATATTTACAACTTCTAACCTCTTGTATAAAAACTATTAGTTATACAACAAAATCAACTCGTCTATTTTGTTTAGCAAACCTTGTGATTACCTAATCGATGTTTATAGTGATGTCACGATGAATGTGCAGTAATGCACGGATAGGAAACTGGGGCTTTTTTCGCACCAAAAATTTTTGCCGTCGTCCAAACTGCGAGCTTGGTTGGCAATTTAAGCAGTGACTTTCTCCCTTTGTCGGTACCAACTTGACTTGCCGAAACTGTTACCGGTACGTACCTTGATCCTTTTCTCGAAGCTCGATGTAAAAGTCGCAAAACACGCCGTTGTTATTTGTACGAATATTTTTGGTGTGCTAAACGCATCAAATTTCTATCCATGAAGCTTGCAAAAAAATTGGTCTGGTTTTGTACGTTTGGTTATTTTGTGATTGCGTTTTTAGTGATACCATTTTTCTTAACAATTTCGATTCTCTGACCCCCCCCCCCCCCTCCACCGCCCCCCCCCCCCCCAAGCCAAACTCTAGATCGATTCTCTGATCCCCCCCAAAACCAAACTCTAGATCCGTGCCTGTTCGTGTTTGTCTCACAGGTGTAATGGCATTACAATTGGCTGAGTTGGCGGATCAAGACACAAAACTTATTAAGGTTTCAGCTTTTAAATATTTCATAACAGAAAATCGATAATTTGTTATGAACTACTGAATCAATCTCTTTCGAACTTCTACCTAATAAGCACAGGATATTCGGCGTAGTATATACAAAAGTTGATGTAGGCACATGTTATGGTTTTAGAATAAAAAATTAATAAATGAGAAATATTTATTGCAAATTAACTGAAACAAAATACAATATTTATGTTCCTTTTTCTCAGAACTAAACATGCTATCCAACTCAATTTTTTTCTTCACATTAAAATTGCCTTTAATTAGACTGGTAGGCTGAATAAATTGTATAGGCTATTGTGCAGGTTTCAGGAATTTCCAAGAAGGTAATAATTTTGTCAGCCTTATTGGCCTACTTTCGATTTTTGCAAAAAATGAAAGTAGACTTATGAGATCGACACAGGGCGAAAAAAGTGTGTCTGTCTGTGTGTGTGTGTATGTGTGTGTGTGAGTCTGTGTGTGTGTGTCTGTGTGTGTGTGAGTGTGTGTACTCGGAATGTCTGGTCCCCCCCCCCCCTATCAATTCGAACACGGTGAATGTGAATTGAACGAAATTTGGTACAAAGGTAGCACTAGCAAAGGACACCTCAGTGTCATGTTTTATATCGCCGCCATCTTGACGGAAACGTAATGGCGGCCACACAAATGTTCAAAGCTTAAATCAAATTACGACTAACCTAATGATCCGATCTCTACCAAATTTTGCAACAACATACCTTTATGGGGGAAGCATCCTTTGACCAAACTAATAGGTCATCAGCGTAATAGTTTGCGGATGGCGGCCATCTTTGTGTGAAAATCGATTCCCCGTATTAATTCGAACACGGTGCAACCGAATGGAACGAAATTTGGTACAGAGGTAGTACTGACAAAAGGCACCTCAGTGTCATGTTTTATATCGCCGCCATCTTGACGGAAACGTAATGGCGGCCACACAAATGTTCAAAGCTTAAATCAAATTACGATTAACCTAATCATCCAATCTCTACCAAATTTTGAAACAACATACCCTTATAGAGGAAGCATCCATTGACCAAATGAATAGGTCATTAGCCTAATAGTTTGCGGATGGCGGCCATCTTTATGCCAAAATTGATTCCCCCTATTAATTCGAACACGGTGGAGCCGAATGGAACGAAATTTGGTACAGAGGTAGCACTAGCAAAGGGCACCGCTGCGTCATGTTTTATATCGCCGCCATCTTGACTGAAACGTAATGGCGGCCACACGAATGTTCAAAGCTTAAATCAAATTACGATTAACCTAATCATCCGATCTCTACCAAATTTTGCAACTACATACCTTTATGTAGGAAGCATCCTTTGACCAATCTAATAGGTCATCAGTGTAATAGTTTGCGGATGGCGGCCATCTTTGTGTGAAAATCGATTCCCCCCATTAATTCGAACACGGTGGAACCGAATGGAACGAAATTTGGTACAGAGGTAGTACTAACAAAAGGCACCTCAGTGTCATGTTTTATATCGCCGTCATCTTGACGGAAACGTAATGGCTGCCACACAAATGTTCAAAACTTAAATCAAATTACGACTAACCTAATCATCCGATCTCTACCAAATTTTGCAACAACATACCTTTATGGGGGAGCATCCTTTGACCAATCTTATAGGTCATCAGCTTAATAGTTTGCGGATGGCGGCCATCTTTGTGTGAAAATCGATTCCCCCTATTAATTCGAACACGGTGCAAGCGAATGGAACGAAATTTGGTACAGAGGTAGTACTAACAAAAGGCACCTCAGTGTCATGTTTTATATCGCCGCCATCTTGACGGAAACGTAATGGCGGCCACACAAATGTTCAAAGCTTAAATCAAATTACGACTAACCTAATCATCCGATCTCTACCAAATTTTGCAACAACATACCCTTATAGAGGAAGCCTCCTCTGACGAAATGAATAGGTCATTAGCCTAATAGTTTGCGGATGGCGGCCATCTTTGTGTGAAAATAAATTCCCCCTATTAATTCAAACACGGTGAAACCGAATGGAACGAAATTTGGTACAGAGGTAGCACTAGCAAAGGGCATCTCAGTGTCATGTTTTATATCGCCGCCGTATTGACAGAAACGTAATGGCGGCCACACAAATGTTCAAAGCTTAAGTTAAATTACGACTAACAATACCATCCGATCTCTACCAAACTTTGCAACAACATACCTTTATGGAGGGAGCATCCTTTGACCAATCTAATAGGTTATTAGCCTTATAGTTTGCGGATGGCGGCCATTTTTATGTCAAAATTGATTCCCCCTATTAATTCGAACACGGTGGAACCGAATGAAACGAAATTTGGTACAGAGGTAGCACTAGCAAAGGGCACCTCAGTGTCATGTTTTATGTCGCCGCCGTCTTGACTGAAACGTAATGGCGGCCACACGAATGTTCAAAGCTTAAATCAAATTACGATTAACCTAATCATCCGATCTCTACCAAATTTTGCAACTACATACCTTTAAGGAGGGAGCATCCTTTTACCAATCTAATAGGTCATTCGCCTAATAGTTTGGGGATGGCGGCCATCTTTATGTCAAAATTGATTCCCCCTATTAATTCAAACACGGTGAAACCGAATGTAACGAAATTTGGTACAGAGATAGCACTATCAAAGGGCATTTCAGTGTCATGATTAATATCGCCGCCATTTTGACAGAAACGTAATGGCGGCCACACAATTGTTTAAAGCTTAAATCAAATTACGACTAACATAACCATCCGATCGCTACCAAACTTTGCAACAACACACCTTTATGGAGGGAGCATCCTTTGACCAATCTAATAGGTCATTCGCCTAATAGTTTGCGGATGGCGGCCATCTTTGTGTCAGAATCGATTCCCCCTATTAATTCAAACACGGTGAAACCGAATGGAACGAAATTTGGTACAGAGATAGCACTATCAAAGGGCATCTCAGTGTCATGATTAATATAGCCATATTGACAGAAACGTAATGGCGGCCACACAAGTGTTTAAAGCTTAAATCAAATTACGACTAACATAACCATCCAATCTCTACCAAACTTTGCAACAACATACCTTTATGGAGGGAGCATCCTTTGACAAATCTAATAGGTCATTAGCATAACAGTTTGCGGATGGCGGCCATCTTTATGTCAAAATTGATTCCCCCTATTAATTTGAACACGGTGGAACCGAATGAACGAAATTTGGTACAGAGGTAGCACTAGCAAAGGGCACCTCAGTGTCATGTTTTATATCACCGCTATCTTGACGGAAACGTAATCGCGGCCACCCAAATGTTAAAAGCTAAAATGTAATTACGACCATAATAATAATATAGTCTCTACCAAATTTTGCAACACTATATCTTTATGTGGGAAACATATTCTGACCAAACCGCAAGAACATCAGCCCAATAGTTTGCAGATGGTGGCCAAGTATGTGTGCAAATCGATTCCCACTATCAATTCAAACACGGTGAAACCGAATTGAACGAAATTTGGTATAGAGGTAGCACTAGCAAAGGGCACCTCATATTCATGTTTAATATCCCTATAGCACGTTGTATTTCAACAAGCTACTACAACCAACATTCAATCATACTCCTTGAAAAGGACAAAGAGTTATAACAATACCCATGCATTTAGGAGAAAGTAGGCTATATGTTCTTTACTGAACATCTTGTTTTGTAGATAAAATTGCTATGCAAAATTAATCTATGCATGATATCTCTATAAATCTGCTACACAAACTGTATATAGCTATGCTACGTATGCGTGTAATGTTTCAGCTTCCAACATATTATTCGTCCTGAGAAAAAGGAACATTTGTACGAGAAAAATAGTTTTGAGAAAAGAAAGAAGAACAAGTTACGCACATTTGGGATTCCTTCCTGATGATAGTGATTCCCTTAGTCTCTGAATAAATCATAGACAAAATGCGAATGTTTGTACAAATTCATACGTTCCACAATTACTTGTTTCTCGAGCAGATCTAATTATTAGTAGATTATTGTTCCCTGTCAGGGATTAGAAAGACTGAACGCTGATTCGCACATAATCTCTTAGTGAGTTCTGTTATAGTTACGTACGCTTCTCGCTTACAAATGGAGTGATCATGTTTGAACTGAGACTGGGTAAAGTAATTTTCAGAGACCACTCGAGTGATGCCACTTGGTGCTGGATAAATAAACTCACCAATGCTATTACCGTGAGTTCTACAGTGACCATGACGAAGTTCCAATCAGAATTAACGAGGAGAGGTCACTGCCGTATCAAATTTACACAAAACAAACAATTGGATTTGATTTGAGATTTTGCAGCCCGTGGTGTTTTTTTTTATTTTATTTTTATTTTCATTTCATGAAGTGCTCATATCCAATGCTGTTTAGTTACGTCGATATAATGATGACGTATTACTACGAGGGTAAGGAACAGAACGTCAGTGATGTGGTAGACATTGTTGATGAATACGAAATGGAAGGTTCTATCTAATATAATGGTGGACCAGTGAACCATGGATTGGTGAAAAAAAATAATTTTTGTTGTGTACCGTACAACTGATGAAATCATTATATACCAACCACAAGGCATACGTTCTTAGAATCGATGGAAGTTATCAGAGCCCTTTATTGTCGAAAAAAGGCGTCAGACAGGGATGTGTTTTGTCACCACTCCTATGGGGAATGGATCATCAGAAACGCCACCGAGAATTGGAAAGGTGGGGTTCAAATAGGCGGCAAGACAATCTCCAACCTCCACAACGCAGATGATACTATGCTGCTGGCTAGTTCGGAGGAAGAGCTGGCAGGACTTTTACAACGAACTGAGAGGTTCAGTGAAGAAGCAGGCCTTACACTAAACCGATCCTAGTGTTACTTGATGTTAGTGGACAGACATCGCGCATTATCTCGTCCCTTCCAGCTAATACGAGATATTGATATCAAGGAATAAATAGTCTACCTAGGAATTTCCATTTCCACTAAGGGAAACTGTGAAGGATAAATTAAAAAGAAGAATAGGTATTGTTAAAAAAGCACTGTCTAGTCTAACAAGAATATCACCAATGAAACAAAGAAGCGACTGGTTCAAGCTTTGGTATTTCCTATCGTCACGTATGGCTCTGAGTCCTGGGCCATAAATGATGCATGCCATAGGAGAATGGAAGTCTTCGAGGTGACGTGTTATTGAAGAATACTACGAATATCGTAGTAAGCAAGAAGAACAAACGAATCTATTCTAAAGAAGCTAAGGATTGCTCCTAAATCACGCTTGCTCCTAAACATCCAAAGGCAAATGTTAAAATTTTTCGGCCATGTCATCCGGCGAGACGCCATTGAGAAGTGTATCATCCAGGGTAAAGTTGACGGAATACGGCTGAGGGGACGCGCCCCGAACCGATACCTTGACCAGATAATGAGTCTGACTAATCTGCCACTTCAAAAATTAATGCTCACAGCAGAAGACCGCGGTGTTTGGTGGGGTATTGCTAACAGAATTGCATGAAGAGTCACGACGTTCGAAATCGAACTACGACCAAGAAGAAGAAGCAGAAGAAGAATACCGTATATTTATTGATTTTATGAATTCAATAAGTATATAAACAATATGAGGTGCAAGCAGTGGCGTAACTACGGGGGATGATTAGAGGGATCTTTCCCTTCTAGAGCCAAATAATTATTATAAAAACGTAATTTGAAGAACATTTTATTTTTAATAAATCCAAATTCACATTGATGACAAATTGATTGGATTATGTACGTTTATACTGTGCCCATTAGTCCGGGATTTCGTGGGACTAAGGATCGATATCATCCCGCACGCGACCCTTTCCAACAAGACATACACTGAGAGGATTGGATGTGTCCTTCTACCAGATTAACTCGAGACTATCGTCCCATGGATTATCGGGTTGGGAGGGAAGTGTGGGTAGTTGAATCAGCCTAAATAACACATCCAAAGGGAAACAAATCAAAAAATAATAAAGTACCAGGCTTAAGTAAATGATTCTCTGAATTTATTTCGAAAACTTGTTCACTCTCATACATCTCTTTAGGGTTTATACCGGATATTCCGCTCAAAAATTAATCTAAACTAATCTTAATAAACAAAATGACACCTTATCTAAACCCTAATCATCCCTTCTAGAAGTCCCAGTCACAAAATTAAATAACTAAAGCCAGCTAAGATCGTGACATTTAAAATTTTCCCTTATCTAATAAATTCTTCTTCTTTTCTTTAGCGTTTGTCCCACCTTGTGGCAGGGTCCACTATGTGGGATCGTAGTCTCATGGGCCATGTCTGGATGTCTAGATCATTGTGCAGTGTATCGGCCCACCGTTGCCTTGGTCGCCCTCTGGGCCTCTTTCCAGCCACATCCAGTGTGTAAGCTGCTTTTGTCATTGTGTCGCCCTCTGCGCGCAGCACATGTCCAAACCATCTCAGACGGTTTTCCTGCATTTTTTCCCCGATTGGAGCAACACCAAACCGATTTCTGATGGCATCATTTGAAATATGATCCATCCTAGTGAAACCTGCTGACCATCTAAGCATCTTCGTCTCCATGACACATAGGCGACATTCAGCTTCCTTAGTAGATGACCAGCACTTCGTGCCGTAGAGAGCGACAGGACGAATGACAGTCCGGTAGATCTTAGATTTCAGATGGTCATTCATCCTACGGTCACAGGTGACGCCAGTTGTCATTCGCCTCTTCGTCCAGGCTGCGTGTATCCTTGTGTTGACCTCGTCAGTAAGTCGCCCATCATCAGAGATAGTGGAACCAAGATACTTCAATTTCGCTACACGTGGTAAATCTTCTCCGTCAACAGTCTATTCCAATACTGCTAACATAGGGTCTTCTCTGAAACCAGTGTGGCGTTACGAACGAGTCAGTGAGTCACCGACCAATGTATTTGGTTCTGTACTATGCACGGACCTGGAAACCGCATCACTCGTCAACACCGTTTCTCATAGTCCTCGATGCACATTCCTCTCAGGTTCACGCAGCTTAGACTCGAGCAGTATTCTGTCTTCTTCTTGTTGAGGCGCAGACCATATTGCGCAAGTCGATTGTACCACTCTTGTGTTTGACGTTGGAGATCAAGCTTCGTCTCAGCAGCCAACATGACGTCATCTGCATAGAGAAGTGTCCATGGTAGCGGCTGGTGCAGGTCTGACGTTACAGTGTCCATCACAAGAATGAACAGCAGTGGTGATAAGGCGGAGCCCTGGTGGACACCTACGGTGATGCGGAAGTCATTAGACTCTCCCGCGGCAGCTAAGGCATAGCTCCTTGGTTCTGCGTAAAGCAGCTGCACCCATTTAAGAAGGTGTTCTGGGATGCCGTGTTGACGGAGCGCTAACCAGATTAGGTCATGTGGCACCCGATCAAAAGCCTTCTCAAGGTCGAGGAAAGCAAGATGCAAAGGTTTATTTCTTTCGGAGTATATCTCAACCAGTTGCCGTACAGCGAAGATTGCATCTGTTGTGCCGCAGTTTTTCCCTTATCTAATATAATCCCATTAATTACAAATAGTAATAATTACCCTGCCATGCTTCATCATTTATCTAATGTAATTTCCATTTAAATAATCAGCAGTAATAAGAATAACAAAGTTATGATGGTGTCGAGGTAAAAAAAAATATGTTTACCTTAATTTGTCTAGCTAATCCTATTCAGAAATAATTACGTTAAATAAACGACAAGCGTCTAGCAAATACTTGTGACGTCTCTGCGTCCATGAGTTGGAAGTCCTGCATACAAATAAAATGCAAAAAAATCACAATTTCGTCGAAATAATATTCGCGCACACATTAACAATAGTTTCAACGTTTAAATAGTACTCAGTTCACACAAAGGCATAGAAATCACCCAAAGTAACACAGATTTTCACCATACCCTCTTTCACAATGTGCAACAACCCCTCTAACCTATCTAAACGCTTCTCAACATGTTGGTCGCTCTCTGATACCTCGGTTCGACTCTCAAGTCAAATGAGTTCTATAAAATAATGAGTTCTCCTCACAGCAATATAATTTCACGAGGAAAATAATTGGTAGTTTATTTCAAATGCTCATTCCCTTTCAAATCCTTTTCAAAAATAGTAAAAAATTAATTTTTACCTAAGTTCTTCATGTCATCGATCTTGGGTCCAATCTGATCATCGAAAATGAGTCAATCGGGCTCAATACCTACTAATATAAAAATATTTATCGTTACTTGTGTGACATATTTAGTGTGAGGTCAACCAAACCCGCTCATTTCCGAGCATTTGCACATTGAGAGGTGCAAATAAGAGGTATTAAATGCTATCGAGTACAAACACGAATACTTGTAGGTTTGCTTTCGTTGATAAAGTCTTATTTTGCCACCGCACAAAGAAATCCCCGTGGCGTTGGGGTAGTGCACCTGCCTCTCACCCGGAGGCACTAGGTTCGATTCCCGGCTGAGTCAAGGATTTTAGAAACTGACGTGAGGGCTGGAACGGGGTGCACTCAGCCTCGTGAGGACAATTGAGTAGGTGTCCGATAGTGCGGCAGCGCCCCGGTCACGAAAACCACGATTAATGGCCGAGGGGATCCGATACGCAGATCACGCAGTCACCCAAATATCTGCAGGTCAAATGGCTGGGCAGCGGTCGCTTGGTAGGCCTTGGCTCTTCATGGGCTGTAGTGCCAGGGATTATTATGAAAGAAAGCGAAAAGAACGCATGGCAAAAAAACACAAAGCAAAAAGCAAAATTCAAAAACAAAAGCAAGATCAGAAAACAGAAAACACAAAACATAAGCAAACAACATGCGGTGCAAGAAAGTAGTCTATATTTAAGTAAAACATTCAAAATTCCGATGCAAAGGTGTAAAACAAGTCACAAAATAATTGACGGTTGATTTGATTTAGGGGCTTTACGACATCGTGGTCAAGTAGTCCCGTGTATTTGGGTGTGTGAATTTGTAATTCATATGAGGACTGAGAAGGAGGCCATGGCCTAAGTTAGCAACCGTCCCGGAATTTGGCTGGAGTAGAAGTGGGAAACCACGGAAAATCACTTCCAGAATGAATTCCTTGGCAGAGGCGGGAATCGAAACAGGGACTCCGCGGTGACAACCAAGCATGCAAGCCACTACGCAACGAGGCGGAATCCCATCCTAGCGTTGGGGTGATTGATAATCTGTATTCTATAAGATTTACGGTGACGCAGACTGTTCAGTCTCGACTGAAATGCAGCACGTCAGACAAATCCTACACACACGCTACCTACACGAAACTGCTGACCAGTATATTTCTAACCCCCAATATGAACAACAAGTTAACAGCAACGATACGCAATCACTTCTAGGTAACTTCTAGGCGCTGTTGTTTCGATGAAGAAATGCAAAGCTGTGGTCATATTCCAGCCTGATGAAGAGCAGTGCGAAGGTCAAGGCTCTTACACAATTCCCCTCGGTTTAAAACAGCTGTGACTCAGATTTAAACTTCTTATCCTCTCGCGCAGTTGACGAGAAATGAATTCCTTTGAGGAAGCAGAAGGCTGGGGTTAAATCTCTCCGTTTCTAAAGCTCTTGAGAATTCTCTCCAACCCGATCGTAACTTTTCATAAGATTTACTTTCTCGACATTTGTATGAATGGCACGAAGATGTAAATTATGCTGTGATACTCAGCATTTTGTTTACAATTCTCCCGAGTTCTTTTAACGTCATATATAGTGAAGTTAATGTTCTGAGTCCCACTACATGTTTTCTCTTTTTAAATATAGCCTACGTTTTAACCCTAGTAATACCAATGGAGAGGGGGGGGGGGGTATCCGAGCTCACCAGCTCATTTATTCATGGTATTCCTTTTCTATGCTCACTGTACAACAAGTTATTGTCTATTTTGAAACCGGTTACCTAACCACACATTTCCTCTTTTTTATTTTAATTTGTATAGCTTCACTAATATGTAACATAGTGTTATGAAAACTGACATATGTATATAGTAAATACATAGAACTTTCATCTAATTTGGAGAGAGGAGCAGTATATAAAGTATTTCGTGATATATTGAAAGGATAATATTCGTGATATTTTAAACTCCGTGAATCACAAAAAAACACGATTTAACAAGTAATACCAGTCTGAATGGGATGATTTTTTTCATGTATAGTAAACGCATAAATAGCGAGGATGAACCACCATGAATGTTATATTGTAAACAGTATATTTAAAAAAATATATTAAAATTGTCTTTCAAAAATAAACAGTTATTAGGTTTATTTTTCCAAGTATATCTCAATAATTTTTTAAGATAATTTCATAAATGAGGTTCATCCTCTAGGGATCGTATGTTGGAATGTATCTGCCGAGTTTCATCCAGTTTCATCACATAGTTCACGAGATATTGTTAACAGATATATTGAGAAAGGTATTGTCTTGCATTTAAACGTTAAAAAAACGTAAATTTTGGCAATCGACGGTGTATGAGCCCCCTTACATTTTTTTTGGTGGGGCACGGAAGCCCCCCTCCCCGTTGGTAGTTCTTGTGCCTCGTCATACTGCGCACGGTGGTCATTCTTTTGTTTTGTTTCGGTTTCCATCAACAGAGTGCACTATTGTAAGTTGCATTCCAACTTATTTCGGTGCTCTTGGACATTGTTATTGCATGAGCCGACAGCGGAAAGGGACGTTGCCACTTGTACACCAAAGAATGTAATTCCAAAGGGTGAAAGTACAACAATGTTTCAAGAGGTACACATATGGAAAACACAATGGGCAATGAGAGTGATCCATGAATAATTTACTTTTTGAACTTCTTTTTCCAAAAAGTTTTGATTTTGTTTGCAACTGTTTGTTGTTAACTAAGTTCTATTTTTGCCATTTAAGGTTAATTTAAGGTTCACAATACAAGATATGCTTATTAAAATACAATGCAAATCACGCAAAAGGAATTTAGTCTGCTGGTCACAAAATAACCCCCCCCCCTGTTGGCAGCCCGTGTGGTTTGAGGAAAATACATATTTATCTGGTTAATTAATCGTATTAATAGTTCGTAATAAATATATTAACGGCATAGGGATGTGGCGGCCCCAGCGCCCAGTGGGAAACCACTGCAATCAGCCACCCGAGTATTGGCGGGAAAACCATACCTAAGTGGGTAAGGAGGAATTGCCTGCCCCAACCCTGACCATCTGAGGCACCCTGTATCCAGGGGATACATGTAGAGGATGAGAAGGTAACCGACAAACCACTCTACGTTGGGCGTAGTTGGTAGCATGCCGAACTGCTGTGCTCAAGATAGCGGGTTCAAACCCGGCGGAAATCATTGGATTTTAAAAGAGCGTTAAATATCCTTCAGTATGCCTTCCTTCGGAGGGAAAGTAAAGCCGTCGGTCCCCTGCCGTAGATTTATGGCATGTAAAAAATCCTTCCACAGACTAAACTTGTGTGAAGCTAAATTGTTAGGTTCGATTTCTATCAAAGTTCCAACGTTCACCACTAGGTATCATTGATATCTTGTACCGAAAGTTGGAACTACTTGAAATTAAACGGAACTCGTAGCTCACCCCGAGGGTGTCCGCTGGAAGCAGCTACAGACTCAGGCGAACCGAACATGTCCTCGGACATTCCCGGCACAAAAGCCATACGATAAATAAAGAAATAACCCATGTGGAGGTAATGTGATTCAGAGAACTACAAGTAGCCTTGGAGTGGACGGATGAAATGGCTCAAATGAGGCTACCCCGACGCTTGAAAGCATAAGGGAATTGAAGAAGTAGAAGAGGAAGAAGAAGAATACATGTCTTCGTCTAGCCATAGCGTCGCTATGCTAATATATTAACACTACAGTGATAATGCATTACTCTTTCGTTAAGCATTTGAATGCCTTAAATTTATTTATGTTCGACCCTCACTATTATGTGTCAGATAACTGTATCATAATGATGGTCATTATAACACTGTTTTCCATTATGATACAGTTTCTCCAGCCAATCAGAGCTCGTTCATTGACCAATTAGGTAACGATAACTTCGCGCATGCGCTCAAAATCCAAAATGTCGGACATAAACACAACATCGAACTATAATAAATTACCGACATGGAATACGCACCGTCCATATGTTCGCGTGAATAAACTGGTGAATATGAAACAAGAAATAGCACTGTACCTTAAAATCACCAACGCTAATTTCTACACAGCGCATTCAAACGACTCCGGTGACAATATTACTGAGGGACGGCAGATGTAAACATATGGCTTGCGTATGGCATTGCAAGCTCACAGAGCACATGCGTCGGTCGTTCAAAGATCTTGAAAGACAGAGAGATGTCTCACGCTCGCTCTCCGATAACAAAATTCTTGTGGCTGACTCTCAACAGATATTTATGAATATTTATGTTAAAACATATAATAAAATTATAATTATCGTCGAACATAAACAGTCGTATGCAACTCGCCTATAATGGTAATTAAGACACTCGTATGGAAATTATAAAACTCGCATACGCTCGTTTTATAAAAAATACTCGTGTCTTAATTAAAGCCATTATAGGCTCGTTGCATAATGTACTATTATGTTCCACCCTGATTATTATATGTCAGAAAACTGTAACATAATGATGGACATTATAACACTACTTTTAGCCTACTTTTCACATTTTGCAAAAATGAGGAAAAAGTAGACTTATGAGATCGATCCGGGAAAATGTGTGTCTGTCTGTCTGTCTGTATGTCTGTCCTTCTGTCTGTCGGTTTGTCTGGCTGTGTGTGTTGTCCCCCCCCCCCCCTATCGACTCCTAAACAGCTGCAGCAATCAAAACCAAATTTAGTATGAGTAAAGATGTGCACCGGAATATCTCACGTCCATATTTGAAAATGATGTCAGTGCTACCAACTGCTGAAAAAACGCACTAGAAATTTGAGCTCCATGTTGGATATCTTGCAAGGTATGCATGGGAGCTATTCCAAAATTGGCACACATGTAGATAATACTATTTCAGTTTAATTTCCAGGAGGCCAACCATGACAGTGTTGCCAAAATAATTTTAAGCTTTCTGATAGGTCCAATGTTTAAGTGCATATAACTTCTACACTATCAATTGGATTTCAACCAAATTTTGTATGTAATATCTGTACAAAAACAGATATGACTGAGCGTATTCTTAGGAGCCACCAGGACTGCCAACTGTTAATAATCGCTCTCTCTATTTTTTTAAATCAAAATACCAATATATCAGAAAGTATGCAAGCCAACAGCTTTAAACTAAGCACACGTATATTCTAACATTTTAGATTAATTTGGAGTAACTTATATACGTCAGTTCTACCAACATAATTATAAGCCTGCTGATAGTACCAATTTTTAGCCTATTTTCAATTTTGAAAAAATAGGCGTATGAGATCACCTTTTGTCCGTGTGTGTGCGTGTGTGTGTGTGTGAGAGAGAGAGAGGTGTGTGTGTGTCCCCCCCTAATAACTTTTGAACGGCTGGAGCGAATTCAATGAAACTCGGTAAGATCATAGCACCATTCTGGCCGACCCCGACCGTCCCCTTCAAATTTTATTGTGTCTCACCAATCCAACATGGTGGGTGTGCGAATTATTTCACCAGCATTTAGTATCTCCGGAACTATTACCGATATTACCCTGAAATTGTGTACGGTGATAAAGGGTACTACTAGAAGTTCACCTATGAGACGTTCAGAAACCTGATAACTACAAAACCAACATGGCGGCCAAGCGAATTTGAGACTTTTAAATAGACTTTTCTCGCGATTTAACCTTCCAAACGCAATGAAACATGGTACAGCAAATGTTTATACACATTGTAATGCACTGGCATCTAATTTAGTTCAATTGTTTACATAACCTCAAAATGGCGGCTGTAGGAAATATTTCACTGGCATTCTATATCTCCTAAACTATTACAGATATCTCCCTGATATTTAGTACGGTGATAAAAGGCACTGCTATAAGTTTATCTATGTAACATTCATAAACCTGTAAAGTACAAAACGAACATGGCGGCCAAGCGAAGTTGAAACATTTTAATAGACTTTTATCGTGATTTAACTCTCTGAGCGCAGTGAAATGTGGTGCAGTAAATGATTATACATATGTTAATGCACTGGCATCTAATTCAGTTAAATTTTTTTCATAACCTCAAGATGGCGGATGTGCGAAATTTTAAAATTAAGTTTTTATTTCTTGTGTCGTAATCCTGCGATCGAAGTGAAAGTTTGAATAATGGACCTACGCAATAATTTTCCTTTAATGGTAGATAACTGTATGGCCTATACATATAACAATCCAAAATGGCGAGCATCCGAAATATTTAGACGGTTCTTAATATCTACGAATCTTTAACAGCTATCAAACTGAATTCTTTTATGTTCTAAGAGACTATGAATATAAGTTCACCTAAAGGACTTTCAGTAACCTGGTGAGCAGAAATCCAACATGGCGGTAACGCGAACTATACATATTTAAATGAACGTTTCTCGCGATTTAACCATCCGAGTGTAGTGAAACATTGCACGTTAAATACTTATACATATGTAAATACACTGGCATCTAATTTATTTCAATTGTTTTCATAACCACAAGATGGCAGCTGTGCGAAATTTTAAAATCTCTTTTTTACTTCTTGTGTTCTAATCATGCGATTGAAGTTTGAATACCACACGTACACAATAATCTTCATGTAATAGCACATAAATAAAAATCCAACCTGCGAACCATCTGAAATATTTAGACGGTTCTCAATATCTACGAATCTATCACAACCTTCAAACTGAAATTTTGTATGTTGATAGAGGCAATAAACACGAGTAGGACATATGAAAATAGGCTATTTAGTTCTTCACGGAACTACTTGTTAATACATGTAACTTCTATACTATCAGTTGGATTTCAACCAAATTTCGTATGTGCTATGTGTACCATAACAGATATGACTATACGTATTGTTAAGAGCAATCAGTGCTGCCAACTGTTAACAAATGCTGTCTATATTCTTTTTACCCTAATATCGATATATCAGAAAGTATGCAAGCCAACAGCTCGATACGTTGCACACGTACAGCACCTGACATTCTAGATTAATTTGGAGTAATTAATACAAGGCAGTGCTGCCAACATAATTATATGCCTGCTGATATGTAAAATTTTAAAATACGTGTAACTTCTATACTAACAAATGGATTTCATCCAAAATTGGCACAACAAGATATCATAATATTTCAGATTATTTCTGACCAGCACACGCATGGTATTGTTGGCAACATGCTTTTACGCGTGCTGATAGATCCAGTGTCAAACTCCACGTAACGTCCATTGGACTTAAACCAAATTTTGTATTCTGTACCTTAAGTGATGGAACTAAGAATATATTCAGTCACCAGGGCTGCCAACTGTAGTGCTCTATTGGGCTACATTATACCAGGTATATTTTGAACTAATTAGGTATTTCGATATTACCAACTTAATTTCGTCATTATTCTAGATAGGTTCATACACTGTAGAATAATCATTGGCATGAAAAGTAGGCTGTATAGTTCTTCAAGGAAATTCTTGTTCATTACGAAACAGTTTCTCCCACCAATCAGAGCCCACGAAACAGTTGTTTGACGAATAGCATATCACCTGCGCTGAGTTCCACGGCCTTCTAATTTAAATTTCTCTGTGTGGCCTAGTGTCGTAGTAGGGTAATCGAGGAGGCCATGGTAAAATACAAGGCATTGTCTGCGTCTCATGCGCTCCGTTCAGTACATAAGACTGGTGAAATCTCGACAGATATTTATGGATATTTATGTTCGAGCATAAAATAGTTATAATAATTATCGTCGAACATAAACAGTCGTATGCAACTCGCCTATAATGGTAATTAAGACACTCGTATGGAAATTATAAAACTCGCGTACGCTCGTCTTACAAACATACTCGTGTCTTAATTATTGCCATTATAGGCTCGTAGCTTAATGTACTATTACGTAACACATTTTTAAATACCCAATTCAATTACAAGTGTAGTATTTCTAGATATGTCTCATTTTTGCGATGTAGATTCCATGGTTTCCATGAACTGATTGATATTTAGTCTTCCCTTTAATCCGCGAGGACTGGCGCATGAGTATTCTTGACCCGAGGCTTAACATAAAGCTTAATATTTTCGTTTTGGTCAGCCCTTATTTCCTGTCGCTTACAGTACCATCCTCCCTAGCCTTGAACTTCACCCTGAAAAAGAAACATGTCCATATCGTTTTGTCACTCAAGTTATGTCTATATTATTTACGGTTATGTCAGGTTTTCCCATGGCACCAGTCCTCGAGTGACTATTTTCGGCTTACGTTAGTCGGGATAAAGGGAAAGTCCACTTATTCTGGTGCAGTACAATAACAAAATTCACGTTGTTGTTCATCTATATTTAGGTCACGAACTCCTTTGATCAAAAGATACAGTCAGTCTGAGAGACTGGACTTCATATCATTTCAAATGACGCATGCTACAAATGCTACACATGTTAGAAAGACTCTTTCAACAGACTCCATTACCCATTAACTTAGGCTTCCCGCGCGGGCGCCTCTTTAACGGTCACGCTGTATTTGAGTCTGACATCTTTTACAACTCTTTAAGGGGCACCCATCATTTGAATCTGATATCTTGCAAACGTCTTTAAGGGTCACCCTGTATTTGAATTGAATCTAACATACTGTACACCTCGTTAAGTGTCAACCTGTATTTTGCTCTGACATCCTGAACGTTTCTTTAGGAGGCACCCTGTATTCTTATCTGGCATCTTGTATATCTCTTTAGAAGTCATCCTGTATTCTTGTGTGACATCTTGCACACTTCTTTAGGAGTCACCCTGTATTCCTGACTGACGTCACGCGGTCGCCGTCCCCGTATCGCATAACGTCAGACCCCAGCAGTAAACTCAGCCTCGGTGCATATGCACTGAACAACATAATGACGTCACGCGGTCGCCATCTCCGTAACGCATAACGTTAGACCCCAGCAGTAAACTCAGACTCGGTGCATATGCACTGAACAACATAATGACGTCACGCACTCGCCGTCTCCGTATCGCATAACGGCTGACCCCAGCAGTAAACTCAGACTCAGTGCATATGCACTGAACAACATAATGACGTCACGCGGTCGCCATCTCCGTAACGCATAACGTCAGACCCCAGCAGTAAACTCAGACTCGGTGCATATGCACTGAACAACATAATGACGGCACGCACTCGCCGTCTCCGTATCGCATAACGGCTGACCCCAGCAGTAAACTCAGACTCGGTGCATATACACTGAACAACATGATGACGTCATACACGCCGTAACTGTAACGCATAACGTTAGACCCGAGCGTAACGACGAAGTCGACAAGATCATTTGAAATGCTTTGCCGCCAATATCAAGGCCAATATTATACTGTTACGAATTGTGAATAGTTCATAGGAAGACACCGGCTGTAAAATTACTTCATTAAAATCCGTACGACTACGACAAAAAGGTGGTGACACACTATGGGTCAAAATGACCCCGCGCCAGCCTTCGTGTTATTTCTTTACTCCAGTTATCAAGGGTTAAATATCTTTCTAACAATGTAAAACCCTAAAAAAAACAATCATGACTTCAAATAATTTCCTTGAAAATAGGAAAACAGAATAGGACAACATAAGTAAACAAACGTTTAGTGCTTTTCAGTCGGTCAACACGAATGTACCCAAAAAGAGCTGGGTTATGCCCTGATCCTGAAATAAATTACATGAGATTAATAAGTACACTAGGATGACCAGTTTCGATCGTCAAGCGATCATCATCAGATCCATTACACTTAGGCTATAACATCAATGTTTGAGAATACAGGTGGTTTTTTTTCTGTTTGGGGTGATTATATGGTTGTGAAAATATCAACTATGGTTATACTGTAATAATACAGGCTGATACTTATACGGTTTTCTTCCTGGCTGGAACTTCAGTAGTTCAGTAGTTCAAACTACTTCAAGTAGTTTCGTGTTCACTCTAGCACCAGTTGTGGTCGACTGAACCCGGGTGTTAACTGGACGAAACTGGTTTTTCCTTTCTCCCCCCTTTGTTCCTATGTCTCTTGTTTCCGACAGGGTGTGTTTTTTTAGTAGAGTGAAAATGGGTGAACTCTCCATAAAAGTGTGTTCATTGTACATATTGTAAATATTTTTCATCTCTATTCTCAAACATAATGTTATAGCCTAAGTGTAATGGATCTGATGATGATCGCTTGACAATCGAAACTGGTCATCCTAGTGTATTTATTAATCTCATGTAATTTATTTCAGGATCAGGGCATAACCCATCTCTTTTGGGTACATTCGTGTTGACCGACTGAAAAGCACTAAACTCTTGTTTACTAAGGCAACACTGATAGATGGCTTCAAACCTCACAATGTTCAAACCCCACAATAGGACAACATATTTCAATGACACTGAAAGGGTTAATCAGTCACAGGGTGACACGAAGAGGGCGATGAACCCACCTTATCGGCAAGGCCACAGACTAATTATCAAGCTCGATAAAGTGGATGAGGGGCAGGACGTCCACCTTGCACCGTACTCACTGACATTGATTGGCACGGCTTCAATTAAAATCGCACTCTCTTTGCTTTATTATTAATGTTGCTATTTTTTATATATTTGAACCAATGGAAATGGTCAGGGTTTAGCGGTTACAAAATGCAGCAATTTGCGTAACGGACATGATTAGTTTTGCTTTAATAGGGACATTAATTTAAGGGAGTACAAAAGGTAAAAATGATCCCTTTTAACTCCCCTCCCAGTTTTCACCACAGGGCTTCGCTTCGCTAATGATTGCTTTGTGCTGTTGCATTCGGCAAACATCAATGCATTAAATAACTGGGCTCAAGTTTCAATTGTGATTTGAATAATTATAATGTTATTGGTTTTACGTCCCTTTTAACTACTGCGACTATTAGAGACGCCGGGGTGCCGGAATATTTCCCCGAAGAGGATCATTAACGTGCCAGTGAATCAACTAACAAGACTCCCTCACATTGGCACACCCTGACTTCATCAGGATTCGATCCTGTGATTTGTGACTTTTATTTATTTATTAGCTCTCTTTCTGGATTATCACCTCATTAATAACTCTATCACCTTCACAGAATTGAATCCTGGCGCAGTCAGCTGGTAATTGAGTGTGCACAAATGCAAGGGAGCAGTGTCAGTAGATTGACTAGCACGTTAAAAATCCCCTTCGGGGCGAAATTCCGGCACCCTGACGTCTCTAAAAGCCACAGTAGTTAAAAGGGAAGTCAGTTAGTTAGTTATTGTTGTTTTAAGGGGTGGAACTACGAGATCATTTGGCCCAAAAAGGGACGTAAAACGAATAACATTATTATTATTATTATGATTATTATTATTACAAATTGAGAGGAAAGTCAATCTAAGTATTGGAAACGTGTTAAAAACTTTTCTAATTTAATAATAATTGTAAATATATTTGTACATCGGTGTTAACATATCCTCAGTAACACCCACCCCTCAACAGGTAAGGCCAATGCTCCGATTACTCAAAAACTTCCTCGCCCCACCTTGTTTCCTCCAGACTCCTTTTCCACCTTTTGCTTGAAGAGTTTCTGAAAACCCAACAAAACTTGTCTTTTTAATGTTTAATTTTCTATTTAAAGATAGGTGACATATATTTTACCTAGTAAGCTTAGAATAGTCTCTTCTATCACCAGTGTAACGAACTTAATGTTTATCAATTATACCCTGTATTTGTACTCCTCGCCTAATTTAATTGGCCACAACCACGTTGACCAACTGAAAAGCGTTATATTATATTCAATAGATCCCATGCAGTGAACGAGACTGAACCAACGATGGAAATATACATTTTCCTCGAGCCTGTGTCAACAGAGAAATGCATATTTCCTACATTCTTCAAAAGAAGGCAACAGTCCTAGACTGGAAATATGTCCTATCATATCGTATGGAAAATACGATTTCCTATTATCTGCGTTTGACTATCTATCGCGATGATCTAATCATTCAGCATGCTGTCCATTTCATTATTCTTTGATTAGCAAATTTAAAAAATTCTCCGTTCTTATTCCACCTGTTACATCGCTTTGATACCGGGTGAGTTAGCCGTGGTCGTTATGGCATGACTGCTGGCAGTCGCTCACATCCGGGAGGCGAGGAGGTTCGAATCCCCCCGCCGGCAACCTTGAAGATGGTCTTCTGTGGTTTCCCATCTTCCTTCCAGGCAAATGCCGGGGTTGGTCCCCAACTATAGGCCACAGCCGCTACCTTCCAACTCCTCGTCCTTGCATTCCAAATTCCCTCTCCAACGGTACTTGTAGCTCACCCATTGGGTGTCCGTCTCGAAGCAGCTACAAAACTGGCGAGCCGAACATGTCCTCGGACACTCCCGGCTCTAAAAGCCATACGCTAAAAAAAACGCTTTGATTTCTCAGGGGATTACAGGGAACCAGCACGAATAACACCTTTTTATTCTTGGCTCACAAAGCATAAGCACTTCCATGATTAGGCCAAGGATTTTAGACAGGATCACAGCAAAACATTTATCATCAAATATTATAATGCAGAAAAAAAGGAACGAAAAAGTTATAAAAAATTCTTGGACCGAAATAATGTGCTGACACATTCTGATTACGCAGTAACAAAGAAGTATACAAAACATGCAGCAGAATCTCAGATACCATACGAAAACGAAGGGTTGAATTCTTTGGACATGTTTCAAGAATGCTCAACGACAGACTCACAAAGAAAATTTTCAACCACTTCAAGAAACCCAATAGAATATGCAACTCTTATGAAAAATGGTTTTCCAACAACAAGAGGGATCTACAAGAAATGAACATTACTGATGAAGACATCCGCAACAGAAGCACTTTCAGAAATATGATACACACATAAGCGGGGTTCCTAGAGCCAGAAACAGCGACCGAGAAGAAACAACATTGGGCAGATGAAAAGAAAGTAGCTGTGAGCAAGAGAATGAGGGAATACTGGCGCCAAAAAAACTTCAATCATGAGGAGTTATTTACGTGGTCCATAGTTGGACAGAATCGATCATGAAGACGAATGCACAAACTAATAAAGCTCCGTCTTCTGTGTTCCCGACCAATCTTACATATTAAGACTTTGTCTCCTAATGTCCTGAGTTCGATTCACTGTTAAGAATTTTATTTACAATTTGAGGACTGCAACAGAGTAAACTTATTCCCGTGATAAAGTTGTGGGTTCGATTCCCACCCAAGTCATTCTAGAACTACATTAGTTTTCCGTGCATACGACTGAACGTTGTGTAGTTTTGTGTAGTCTACTTTGTAAGTGTGGAAGTCAATGATTGATGTTGATGAGGATAAAATATTTTCGATAATCACGACTGGTGTGTCGTTGGTTTCTGGCACGTTAAAGAAATAGAGTGGGACAACATTCCGACATCCCGTCGTCTGTTCAGAACCAGCATTTAAGACGGACGTAAAATACTTGATGTTGTTTTGTTTGAGAGGATTGGCGATTGTGTTAATTTCACCCCATGCAGTTGGGTATGTGAATAATTTGTCTGTTAACCTGTGTTTTTGTGGTTTGTGTAGTATTGTGGGTATTTGTAATTCAGGTGAGGATTGGGAAGCAGGCGGCCGTGGCCTTAAGTGAGGGACCATCTCGGCATTTGCCTGGGATAGAAGTGGGAAACCATGGAAAACTACTTCCAAGATTTAATACTAGTACGGTACCATATGTACATAATAATAATCATAATAATATTAACGAATACTGAAGGCATCATACCAACATCAAAAGCAGCATCAGCAAGAAAGTGTGTTGGGTGGACGGGGAAAGAAATATACTGGAGCGACTAGGAATAGAATACTTTTGGGAGAGGGACTTACGAAGAGATAATAATGACGATAATAATTGTTGTTTTAAGGGGCCTAACATCTAGGTTATCAGCCCCTAATGGTTTGGGTGATTGCGAAGATGAAAATGAAATGTAAACGATAAATAAAACTAACTACTGACTCATATTCTAGAAGAAGAAATGGAAAACAAATCGGGAATAAGGCAAATAAAGGACTGGAGGAAAAGAAATGCCCTCAACAGTCGAAGAATGCGGATTGAGGGACTTAAAAGGAAGGAGAGCCATGAAAGGCAGATAGGAAAGTGAAAGAGAGGGTCCGCCCCAGAGGTAATGGATAAAAGGGGTAAAACTGGACCCATCTCAGGAATCCCTCAGGGTCGCCAACTCCCTAACTCACCAGCCGTGAGCCCCTGAGGGTTTAGCAATATCCAGGGTGCACCAGAAGTGGCGGGGCCACATACACCCTGCCTCCTTGAGGGCCTTGAGCAGTAGGCAGGAGATAACATGAAAAGAAAAAGAAGGCTGACCCCCTCGCAGATGGAGAGAATAAGAAAAGATGAAACATGGGTCAATTAAGGGGAAAAGGAAGAGACTCGCTAGGCCTCAGATACCCTAATACCATCGGGGTCGGAAGAGAACAAGAGTTGAGCAAAGGAGGTCGACAGGAAAGAAGACGGAGAGGAGCCCGGCACAAGTAAGTGGAAGCAACGCCGGACTCAGCTGGGACCCCGTGGTCGCCAACCCTCGTCCCACTAGATGTGAGCCCCTGGGGGATTACGAAGAGAGTAGGTAATGGTGTGCAGAAGGGTAAAGGATACAGATTGGCAGGTACTCAGAGAGCAGTGTAGTAACAAGGAACCTTGCATGAGTTCTGTGAAATACGGCAATGCATGAAGGTTTAACGAAAATAGATTGTTGTTAATTCATTTTTGTAGCATGGGACATATAGGTTATCAGCCCCGTGAGGTTGGGTGATAACCTGTATTGATGAGTAGTAGTACAGTATGTACAATTGAATTAGGGACAGAGATCGCGTAGGCACTCTGGGACTTGGATAAAGGTACTATCCCGGCATTTACGTCGAGGGCATGATAATAACCCCGGCGAAATTAGATAATTCATGTGTGTGTTTAAGTCTTCAGTCTTTCGACTGGTTTGATGTAGCTCTCCATTCCTCCCTGTCCTGAGCAAAACGTTTCATCTCTACATAGCTACCACACCCTACATCCGAGGTAATCTGTTTAACATTCTTTAACCTTGGTCTACCCTTACAGTTCATGTCCTCGACCGTTCATTCCATAACTAAGCTTGCTATTCCTGGGCACTATTTTTGCGGAGCCCGACTGTGCCCTTCAAATTTTATTACGTCTCACCAATCCAACATGGTGGCTGTGCGAAATTTTTCACCGGCTTTCTATATCTCCGAAACTATAATTCATATCACCCTGAAGTTTTGTACAGTGATAAAGGAAAAAGGAAGCTTGTAGTTTAACGTGACCGTTAATCTCGCGATCATAAGCCACGGGACCTCCGTTTTACGTGGAATCCGAACCACAGGACATGGCATTTCACATTGAAAATCTCACATGCAGTGACCGGGAATCGAACAGTGATAAAGGGCATTACTAGAAGTACACGTATGTAATTTCCAAAAATATGTTAACTTCAAAACGAACATGGCGGCCAAGCAAACTTGAAACATTTAAATTGACCTTTCTCGCGATTTAACCACTTTAGCGCTGTGAAACTTGGTACAGAAAATATTTATTCGCATTGTAATGCACTGACATGTAATTTAGTTCAATTGTTTACATAACCTCAAGATGGCGGGTGTACGAAATTTTAAATTTACACGTTCATTTCTTGTGTCCTAGTCATGCGATCGAAGTCAAGGTTTGAATAATGAACCTACGCAATAATCGTCATCTTATATTACATAACTCAATGGCTTACATAATAAAATTCCAACATGGCAGCCAACCGAAATATTTAGACGGTTCTCAATATCTATTAATCTATGACAGCAATCAAACTGAAATATTGTATGCTGATTGAAGCTATGGGCATAAGCTCACCCATAGGCCTTTCAATAATCTGCTAATCACAAATTTAAATGGACGTTTCTCACGATTTATCCATCCAATCGCAGTGAAACTTGCTACGTTAAATGCTTATACAAATTGCAATCCACTGGCATCTAATTAATTTCAAATGTTTTCAAACCACAAGATGGCGACTGTGCAAAATTTTAAAATGTTGCTTTTATGTCTTGTGTCCTAATCATGCGATTGAAGTTGAATAATACACCTACAAAATAATCTTCATGTAATTGTACATGACTATAAGGCCTGCATACACAAAAATCCAGCATGACGACCATCCGATATACTTAGACGTTTCTGAATATCTGCGAATCTATTACAGCAATCAAACTGACATTTTGTATGTTGATAGAGGCAATTAACATAAGTAGGATATATGAATCATAGGCTTTATAATATTCTTCACAGAATTACTTTTTCTAACTGCATTTCAAGGTGGGTGGGCATTAATCCTGTTTTCTCATCTCTATTAAAGGAAGTGGCTAAGAAGTTTCCCGCAAACACCCAAGTGAGCTATGTGTTGGCTTGGGGTTTGCAACGCCAATAAGATTGAACAGCTTCCCGGATATTGAGTTAACTATCGGGAATCACAGTCGGAACATCCATTTAACTTGTAACCTTCGCGGATTTACACAGATCTCACCCT
The DNA here is from genome assembly GCA_946902985.2 of Meconema thalassinum. Classification (NCBI taxonomy): domain Eukaryota; kingdom Metazoa; phylum Arthropoda; class Insecta; order Orthoptera; family Tettigoniidae; genus Meconema; species Meconema thalassinum. Next base: position 2,133,780,588 of record OX336388.2, on the reverse strand, counting down.
GTACTAGGACAATATGAGAACGAATAATGATTATTTTATTATGATATATGAATCGCAGCCAATCTTTATTCAGAGCTTATTATGGCCTAAAGACATCTCATGTTCAAATACCTTCAATAATTCAAGATGACATCAGTTCGAATTTTTAAAAACTTCTTTTTCATCCTATTTTAATTTATGAAAAACTAGGCTTATGAGACCACCTTTTGACCGTGTGTGTGTGTGTGTGTGTATGTGAGTGTATGTTGTGCCCGTCCGTGTGTCCGTCCCCCCGTCCTCCCCCCCCACTCTAATAAGTTCTTAACGGCTGGAGCGATTTCAAGGAAAGTCTTTAAGGTCATAGCAAGATTGTATCCGACCCCGACCGTGCCCTTGAAATTTTATTAAGTCTCACCAATCCAACATGGTGGCTGGGCGAAATATTTCACCGGCATTCTATATCCCCGAAACTATTACTCATGTCACCCTGAAATTTTGTATGGTGATAAATGTCAATACTAGACGTTCACCTATGTGATTTTCAAAAACCTGTCAACTACAAAACGAACATGTGGGCCAAGCAAAGTTGAAACATTGAAATAGACTTTTCTCGCGATTTAACCATCCAAACGTAGTGAAACTTGGTACAGCAAATTAATATACAAATTCCACTGCACTGACATCTAATTTAGTTCAATAGTTTATATAACGTCAATATGGCGGCTGAGCGAAATTTTAAAATTAAATTTTTCTTTGTTGTGTTCTAATCATGCGGTCTAATTCAACATTTGAATAAGAAACCTCCGCAATAATTGTTATCTAATAGTACCGTAACTCTATGACCTACCTATGTAACATTCCAACATGGCGACCATCCGCAAAATTTAGACGGTTCTCAATATCTACAAATCTATTACAGCAATTAAACTGAAATTCTGTTTATTGAGAGACGCAATTAATATAAGTAGGATATATGAAAATGGGATATTTAATTATTCACGGAACTACTTGTTTATTTTTGTGACCTATTCAAACGATTGAAGAGAAATTCGTATGTTAGGTTATTATAATAATTATATTTCCTTCCAACATCCCTTCCCTGACCCGTCCTGAAAAGAAAAAAAAATACATGGCCATTGGCTGCATTTATAAAATTAATTAATAATAATTATAATCTAATGCCATTAAATTCTGTAGCTTACTTTTCGTAAATCATAGAAGCCATGCATTGGTTTTACTAAATTAAAATCCCGTGACGCGTTATAGGAAGATTCCATCTCGTGGGAGGAGTCTTATTCACTGATACTGAATAGTACATGATGCAACGAGCCTAAAATTGCAATAATTAAGAGACGAGTATGTTTATAAAACGATCGAAGCGAGTTTTATGATTTCCATACGAGTGTCTTATTTACCATTATAGGCGAGTTGCATGCGACTGTTCATGTTCGACGATAATTATAACCAGGGGTAGATTTGTGACGGTACGCACCAGTACGCCGTACCGAAACCTCTGATTGGGGCAGAAGTCGAATAGGCCTATATAACATAATTTTTAGCCTACTTTTCACATTTTGCAAAAATGAGGAAAAAGTAGACTTATGAGATCGGGCAAATGTGTGTCTGTCTGTCCTTCTATCTGTCTGTCTGGCTGCGTGTGTGTGTCCCCCTATCAACTCCTAAACGGCTGCAGCAAACGAAACAAAAGTTTGTAGCAGTAAAGACCTATACCTGAATATCTCACGGCCATATTTGAAAATTATGTCAGTGCTACCAACTGCTGAAAAATCGCATTTGAAATTTGAGCTCCATTTTGGATATTTTGGAAGGTATGAATGGGAGCTATTTCAAAATTGGCACACGTATTGATAATAATATTGCAGTTTAATTTCCAGGAGGCCATACATGGCAGTGTTGGCAAAATGATTATAAGCCTGCTGATAGGTCCAAATTTTAAATTCATATAACTTCTATACTATCAATTGGATTTTAACCAAATTTCGTATGTGCTATGTGTACATAAACAGATATGACTGAGCGTATTCTTAAGAGCCACCAGAGCTTCCAACTGTTAATAAATGCTCTCAATTTGTTTTAATCCAAATACCAATATATCAGAAAGTTTACAAGCCGACAGTTTTAAACTATGCACACGTATAGTACCTGACATTCTATATTAATTTGGAGTAACTTATATACGTCAGTGCTACCAACATGATTCTAAGCCTGCTGAGACGTCCAACTTTAAATTAATGTAACTTCTATACTAACTAATGGATTTCATTCAAAATTGGCACAACAATTGATCATATTATTTCAGATTATTTCTGACCAATACATGCATGGCATTGTTGCCAACATGATTTTACGCGCGCTGTTAGATCCAATGTTTAACTGGATGTAACGTCCATGCTATCCATTGATCGTCAACCAAATTTTGTATTCTGTACCTTAAGAGGTGGAACTAAGAATATATTCAGTCCCCTGGGCTGCCAACTGTAGTGCTTTATTAGGCTACATTATGCCAGGTATACAGTATTTCGCTCTAATTAGAAATTTCTATATTACTAACTTAATTTCGTCATTAATCATTGGCATGAATCTTAAATTTTAAGAAAAGTAGGCTCTTTAGTTCGTCACGGAACTTCTTGTTAGAACTGTGGAACATTTGACTGGATAATTATTTCAGAAAATTATAAAACAAGGAATATTTTTTTTTTGGTGAACATGTGTGTATTTTCAAACCGAATGTACCGGTATTTTTTTAATTACGTAAAAAAATTAAATTGAATTAATGTGCATTGTTTGAATGGCAGCCTACTGTCGACCAAAGTATTATGTGTACTCGAGTTTGAAGGTTGTTTGTGAAGTAACCAATAGACCTACATAAAATCCAATAACATCATCATTTTCATCGTTCTATTTTACGTTAGCTCATGTAGGTTTGGAATTTTTAATTTATATTTTAATATTTTTGTCGCAGTTGGAACACAAAAAGTGCACGTTTTAAGCGTGCTTCAACCATGCGTCACATTTAAGAATTATTATCTCAAAAATCCGTCATCAGATCGAATCCAAATTTTAACACAATATACATTGGAATGTTGTATAACTGGTTTAATAATTTCAAAATTTTGCGTGTCCAAGAAAAAAAGTTGTTATCATTTTTGGAAGGTAACTTTTTCTCGGCTCGGGGTGGTTGGAAAATGTAGTCCTTGGTTGCGATGTAATCCTTATACATAAAAAAGTTATGCTGTATGACTGTGAAATACGTAAATTAACTCACTTATTTTATTTCGGTTTGTATTTGTAGGCGGAAATACACATCGTTCACCTGCTACCCGCTCCGTGAAAGCTGTGCAGCGTTGCTGTGATGGAGCCCATCACTTCCGAGCGAGGCACGCCATGATGCGTGATGGGCTCCATTGCGGCAAAGCTGTACAGCTTTTCCGGATGCGGGTAGCTGGTGAACGATGTCTTAATTCCCCATACAAATACAAACCGATATAAAATAAGTGAATTAATTTACGTATTTCACAGTCATACAGCACAACTTTTTGATCTATAAAGATTACAACGCAACCAAGAACTACATTTTCCAACGACCCCGAGCCGAGAAAAAGTTACCTCACAAAAATGATTACAACTTTCGTTCTTGAATACACAAAATTTTGAAATTAATAAACCAGTTATACAACATTCCAGGGTATATTGTGTTAAAATTTGGATTCGATCTGATGACGGGTTTGTGAGATAATAATTCTTAAATGTGACGCATGGTTGAAACACGCTTAAAAACGTGCACTTTTTGTGTTCCAACTGCGATAAAAAATATTAAAATATAAATTAAAAACTCCACCCTACATGAACTAACGTAAAATAGAACGACGAAAATGATGATGATATTGGATTTTATGTAGGTCTTCCGGTTACTTCTCAAACAACCTTCAAACTCGAGTACACATAATATTTTGGTCGACAGTACTGTAGGCTATAGCCAACGGCTATGGTAAGAAAAATGTTGCTACAGCAGTCTCAATTTAATTTAAAATTGCAATCATAATTAGATTGCTATTTTGTCCACTGATTAATTTGTGAAGGTGTTCTGGAAAGCGTAAAAATATCGTTTTTAGAACTCCATATTTCAATATTCCATAAAGCCCCCATCCCCCTCTCACCACCTCGCGCTAGCCCACAGTACCGGAACCTCTTTTTCTACAAATTTAAGCACTGTTTATAACTATTTTATGTTCGAACATAAATATTCATTAAAATATGTCGAGATTTCGCCAGTTTTATGTACTGAACAGAGCGCATTGAACGCAGAGAATACCATGGCCTCCTGGAATACCCCACTATGACACTAGAAGCCACGCAGTGAAATTAAAAATACAGGGCCGTGGAAGTCAGCACAAGTGCGATGCTATCCTTACCTATCGGTCGCATAACTGTTTCTTGAGCTCTGATTGGTGGAAGAAACTGTATCATAATGACAAATACAGAAGTATTATAATGGCCCTGACATATAATATTTACATTTGGACGTCGTCGAACATAAAACTATAGGATTTTAACGCATACAGTAGCCTACTTTCTCAATACAGTGATGTTGGTGGAGAGATAGGTCATGTATCAAAAGCTATTTAATATGCATCACATGGCAAATCCTTTTAATAGCTGGGGCAGTTTTCAATAGAAAAGACCAGTAGCATTGAACTCTTGTCATCGGTTTGCTTTCAATCTAAGATACCAAACCCTTTCTTGGCTTAAACCTCACGAACACCGTAAATTTCACTTGCTGACAATTATCGATTTCTGCATGAAAATACCCCAAGTACATATCATTAAAATTTAGTTACTTGTCCTCATAATCATAACCGAAGCACTCGATCTGGCTCTTCCCTCGCCATCCCAATCAACCACTCATCCATGTTCAACCACTGTTTTGCTGTGGTTAACTCTCGACTATGGATATTCAGCTCCTGGCAATGTCAGAAATTCTATAACAATAAAGAAATTTAAGGCCGCATGCCGAGATTACCTGTTGAATACCGCTGATTGCCCCGTGTGAATGGTGATGGATGATAGGACGCACTGTATGGCTGAGCTAGGATTATATCCAGGATATTATAGAAAGGTCTGTGACATTGTGATTATTATTATAATTTATTTATTTAAGTTGTTTATGCCCATATGATCATATAAAACAAATCATGATCTGCTGTTTATCTTGGTCTTCCAAAACTCCTTCATCGCTTCGCTATGACGAACAAGACGTTCCTCCGTCTATCGTTTCCCCGTTCTCTTCGGTTGATCTTCAGGTGTAACTTCCCAACTGAGTATATTTTGTCGGAATGTCATTCTATCTTCGATGTCTGTTGGTGTGATATTGGCACTTCTGAGATCAATTTAGACCTGTGTAACCCAGCCTGTTGTCATTTTAAGCTATCTTAAGAATGCTCTTCGTTAATCGGTGGTCATTCAGTCTCATGATGTGGCCGTAAAACCTCAGTCGTCGTTTGCGGAAATCTGTCTCGATGTTGGAGTATCTCTCTGTGAATGTAGACGATATCCTTCAGCTGTGAGTTTAGGACCCAAGATTCTCCGGATGATTTTTCTCTCCGCGTTCTTGTTGTTTTCGAGATCCCCTTCGTAGTTGAGGTTTAAGGTCTCGCAGGCGTAGAATGTCTCGGGTTTAATGACAGTCTTGTAGTGTAGAATGTTTGGGTTGATTCTCATGCATTATTATAATTATTATTATCAATATTCATGTACCTTTTTCATTAATATTTGTATTAGCAGAATTAATTTACTCCATATTTATCATCATAATTATTTTTTGTATTTTCAACATTGTCTCATATGTAGTGGTAGCATATTGCGTGGTTCAGTGTAAGAGAGTCCTAACTTGGCCACTACTGAAGACGTAAAATAAATAAATAGGTAGGAGATATGAAAATAGGCTATTTAGTTCTTCGTGAAACTACTGTACATGTTCAGTGTTGCATTGGTAATCAAAATTAGATGTTTTTCATCCGGTCAACACGATTGTACCCAATTGCTATGGGTTGTTCCCCAACCCTGAATAAAATTTCGAATGATAGTTTTGCTGTGGCCATTTCAATCATGAATTCCGGCTCATGCCTCGACGAGCAGCACTGTAAAATCAAGGCCGTGCACTATCATTCACGTGATTGTCTCCCGGAGAACCCAGCCCACAGTCCTGACTCCTTGGGCGCTCTGCCATGCCAAAGAGAGAAGAAATATGTTGTTCAAACGCAGTGTTTTATCTCTCATGGTGTATTATGCTCTTTGGAAGCTTGGCCCAGGCGACTATAAGAGATCGATATGTTTCATTGCAGTGCTGCCAGTTGCTCCCCGATTCTCGGTCCCGCACATTGACTAACTGACATCATAGTTCTTCGAATAAATGTGTACTTTGAGCCTATTTTCTTCTTCTTTCCGATGAGGCCTGCTAGGGACCACGTGCCAGTTTCAATTCTTCACACTTTGTTGTTTTCTCTTCCGTTCCCTCCAGTACTCCTTCATCCGTTCACTATGCTGCTTCTTTCTGTCCTCGGACCACTTCGCACCAGGTTTCTTTGGCAATCTTCCTTGGAATCCTTTCATACTTAATACCCTTTTTCTAAAGATCTCTCTGTTCACCATTTCTTCGTCACTTATATTATTTCTTTCTAAATCTTTCTTTACTTCTCCAATCCAGCTAGTTGTTGCCCTTTTCTCCCAAAGGTACTTGAATATCCATTTTGTTAATCTGGAATCATCCATTCTGTAAATATGTCCAAAAAATTGCAATCTCCTTTTTAGCCTATTTTCAATTTTGAAAAAATAGGCTTATGAGATCACCTTTTGTCCGTGTGTGTGTGTGTGTGTGTATGTGTGAGATGTGTGTGTGTGTGTGTCCCTAATAAAATCTAAACGGCTGGAGCGATTTCAATGAAACTCGGTAAGTTCGTAGCACTATTCCCGGCGACCTCGACCGTGCCCTTCAAATTTTGTTACGTCTCACCAATCCAACATGGCGGCTGTGCGAAATATTTCACTAGCATTCAATATCTCCGAAGCTAAAACCGATATCGCCCTGAAATTGTGTACGGTAATAAAGGGCACTACTAGAAGTTCACCTATGAGACTTTCAAAAACCTGGTAACTACAAAACCAACATGGCGGTCAAGCGAAATTGAGACTTTTAAATAGACATTTCTCGCTATTTAACTATCCAAACGTAATGAAACTTGGTACAGCAAATATTTATACACATTGTAATGCACTGGAGTCTAATTTAGATCAATTGTTTACATAACCTCAAAATGGCGGCTGTGCGAAATATTTCACTGACATTCTATATCTCCGAAACTATCACAGATATCACCCTGCAATTTTGTACGGTGATAAAGGGTACTGATACAAGTTTACCTATGTATATTTCATAAACCTGTAAAGTACAAAACGAACATGGCGACCAAGCGAATTTGAAATGTTTTAATAGACTTTTCTCGTGATTTAACTCTCTGAGCGCAGTGAAATGAGGTACAGTAAATGATTTTGCAGATTGTAATGCACTGCCATCTAATTTAATTCAATTGTTTACATAACCTCAAGATGGCGGCTGTGCGAAATTTTAAAATTATGTTTTTATTTCTTGTGTCGTAATAATGCAATCGAAGTGAAAGTTTGAATAATGAACCTAGGCAATAATTGTCCTTGAATGGTACATAACTCTATGGCCTATACATATAACAATCCTAAATAGCGAGCTTCCGAAATATTTAGACAGTTCTCAATATCTATGAATCTTTTACAGCAACCAAACTTATTTTTTTTGTTCATAGAGACTACGAACATATGTTCATCAAAAGGACTTTCAGTAACCTGGTGAGCACAAATCCAACATGGCGGTGACGCGAAGTATAAATATTTAAATGGACGTTTCTCGCGAATTAACTATCCGAGTGCCGTGAAACGTTGCACGTTAAATGCTTATACAAATGTTGATCCACTGGCATCTAATTTATTTCAATTGTTTGCATAATCACAAGATGGCTGCTGTGCGTAATTTTAAAATCTCGTTTTTACTTCTTGTGTTCTAATCATGCGATTGAAGTTTGAATACCACACGTACACAATAATCTTAATGTAATAGTACAAAAATAAAAATCCAACCTGGCGACCATCTGAAATATTTAGACGGTTCTCAATATCTACGAATCTGTTACAGCAATTAAACTGAAATTTTGTATGTTGATAGAGACAATTAACATGAGCAGGATATATGAAAATAGGCTGTATAGTTCTTCATGGAACTACTTGTTTCTTATCGTTTCTGTTATATTTTCTATGTTCCTGTATATTTCATCATTAGATCTTAATTTCCATACTTCTGCTGTTTTCACTGGGCCTAAAATTTTCCTCATGATTCTCCTTTCTAGTACTTCAAGTTTATCTAATCTATAGTTTAGTACCAGACATTCACTTGCGAATAGGCATTCCGGTTTCACCACTGTAGTGTAGTGCCGGATTTTAAGATTTTTTGATAAGCACTTTTTGTTATAAAAATTCTTAGTGATACCATATGCTCTTTCCATCTTGTGTACCCTTTCTTCTACCGAAGATTTTTCTAAACAATTTTCTTGAATTATTTCTCCCAGATATTTGAATTTCTTTACTTTTTCCACTGGGTCAATATCTGTTGCCAAATATTTTGAAGCGTTCTTGATGTTTGTAATAAATTTAGCTTTTTTTGAGCCTATTTTAATAACAACTAAACGGCTGAAGCGATTTTAATGAAACACGGCAAAGTCACAGTACTATTTCGGCCGACGGTGTCCTTCAAATTTTATTTCGTCCCACTAATCCAAAATCGCTGCTGTGCGAAATATTTCACCAGCAGTCTACATCTCCGAAACTATCACTCATATCACCCGGAAATTTTGTATGGTGATAAAGAGCTCTACTAAAAGTTCACCTATGAGACTTTTGTAAACCTGTTGAATACAAAACTAACATGGCGGCCAAGCGAAGTTGAAACTAAAAAAAAAAAGACTTTTCTCGCGATTTAAGCATCCAAACGCCATAAAAATTGGTACAGCAAATGTGTATACAAATTGTAATGCATTGGCATCGAATTTAGTTCAATAGTTTACATAACTACAAGATGGCGGCTGTGCGAAATATTTCACTGGCATTCTATATCTCCGGAACTATTACAGAGATCACCCTGAAATTTTGTATGGTGATAAAAGGCACTACTAGAAGTTAAGCTATGAGACTTAAAAAACGTAAAATACAAAACGAACATGGTGGACAAGCGAAAGTGAAACAGTTTAAAAGACCTTTCTCACGATTTAACCATCTGAGCGCAGTGAAATATGGTATAGTAAATGATTAAACACACTGTAATGCAGTGGCATCTAAGTTAGTTCAATTGTTCACAAAACCGCAAGATGGCGGCTTTGCGCAATTTTTAAATTAAGTTTTTTTTTTTTTTATTAATCATGCGATCCAAGTGAACGATTGAATAATGAACCTACGCAAACATCGTCATCTGATGGTTTATAACTCTATGGCCTACATACATCAAAATCCAACATGGTGACCATCCAAAATATTTAGTCACTTCTCAATTTCTACAAAACTATGACAGCAATTGATAGAGGCAATTAACATAATTAATATAAGTAGGATATATGAAAATAGGCTGTATAGTTCTTCACGGAACTACCTGTTAAGGGGGCCTTTGAGGTGGAAAGGAGGGAAACCAAAACATTTGATGATGATGATGATGATGATGATGATGATGATGATGATGATGATGATTGTTGTTCGTGTTGTTATTTTATGGGATGGAACATCGAGGTCATCTTCCCCTAAGTAGAAGGTCTCTTAACGTTGAATTCAGATGTTACCAAATATGTATTCCAGTACTTAAATCCGGCCGAAGAGCGTTAAAAATCCCTCAGTATGCCTTCCTTCGGTCCCATGTCATAGATTTATGGCATCTTAAAGAACCTTCCACTAATTACGCCTGGGTGAAGCTAAATTGTATGGGTTAAGAATGTAAACATCGCTCTTTGGTTTCTACGTTCGTTGCCAAGAGCCGACTGCTGTGGCGTCTGGTAGCTATGTTCTGAACTGGTAGTCGTTAACGGTGACGTTTGGCAGCAAAAGTAGAAACTATTTGAAAAATTCCAAATTCTGCAGTCCTTATTTAAATTAAAAAACAGATAACACACACTAATACAGTCATCACAATTAACACCGGTTATCTGACAGATTCTTCGCACACCCAATGTACACGGGGCTACATGACCGCGTTGTCGCAGCCCCTAAACTGTATATTGCGTATTTTCTGCAACAGTAGGATAACTAGAAATGTGCTTTTTTTCACGTATTACCTCAGTACATTGATGGAAATAACTTTTTATCGAATGATTAAATCGACCCTATCGTTTTTCTGGCAACGTGAGACTAGCCTACATAATTAGTTGCGGCAGTTTCAGAAAACATTGCAATTACACCAAAGATATTGTTTCTTCCTAATAGAGTCGGTGGCTGTTACACTTATGGGAAGTATGTCTGTTAGGGAGTCAGCCCAGAAGCCGGTTGGATCCTCAAAAGGTTCTGCCATTGGCAGCACTATAATAAGGAGTGAGGTAGTTTGCCATAGCTTTCCTCACTGAGTCAGAACAGTAACACTGACCCTATGAATAGAACCTTTCACATTTCACACAGACAAGAGCTGTGCCCTGAAGATCATTACTCAGCACCGCTCATACCTAAGTTGCTTCCATATAATCACAGGCATGAGTGAGACTGAGATATCGGTGGACAGCCACATTTTAGTTTAGCCTGTGAAAAAATCCACAGCCTGCTTCCAGTCGACCGACCTGGTCAGGGAATGGAATGAATGAAGCCCCCATCTAGCGGTGAGGATATGAACTGTGCCGGCTGCAGAAGCTTGTCGCACTCCCTTGGCGCAGCGATTAAATGAATGACAGATAATAATAATAATAATAATATCGTATGGCCTCGGGTGCCTGGTGCAAGCTTTGCTATTTGACACCCAGAGGGTAGCTTGCGTGTCGAATTTCGTAGTTCCTTGACTATGAAAGTCAAGGAGGTTAGATGTTAGATATCTAATCTCCTTGAACACAATAGCGCTTTCTAGTAGAGAAATTAGGAACTTTGTGCTGGCGGAAACTCCCGAGATTAATTTTGCCATTATGAACTCGGCCTACTGAATTCAAATGGGTTCTTTGACATGCTGAAATGAAATGATATTGGAGAGTGTTGCTGGAATGAAATTTTGACAGGGAAAACCGGAGTACCCGGAGAAAAACCGGTCTGCCTCCGTTTTGTCCTGCACAGATCTCACATGGAGTGACCGGGATTTGAACCATCGACCCAGCGGCGAGAGGCCGGCGTGCTACCGCCGAAGCCAAGGAGGCTATAGATTATATATATATTATAAAAAACGTGTTTATTTATTCTTGTTGGATCCATTCTATCCATATGGCCATAGAAACGTTAACGTCTTTTCTTAATTATTGTTTCCAGGTCTTCCACCCTTTCATATATCTCCTTGTTTGATCTTAGTCTGTAGGTTCCCTGTCCCACTTTTAGGCCGTAAATCCTCCTCAATATCCTCCTTTCAATCTTCAGAAGCTTTTCCAGGTTCATCAAATTTGCCGTCTCCACACCATATAAGATCACCGGTTTTACCACAGCTTTGTAGTGTTGTAGTTTGGCATTAAGGGAGAGGTTCTTTTTGTTGTATATATTTTTAGTGGAGAAGTTGAGTTTTTCTAGCTTAAGTCTTCTGTTTTCCATTGCCTCGTTGTCCAGTCCATTGTTTCTAATGATCTCTCCGAGGTATTTAAACTGTTTCGTGACCGACCGGGTGAAACTTGATAGGGTGTTTTGGTACCAACGCTAGCTTGCCTTGTAGTAGTACCTGCTGACAACGTTAAAAACGCTAGCTGTCATCGCGTACAACGATGTAGTTGTGTTGTATTTCTATAGATGGCAGCAAAATTGGAAAATTGGTGAGTATTCTTGTTAATGTTGTATATTTAATTAATATTTGAATATATATCAATAGTAAATACATATTGCAGCGCTTAGAAAGGAATACAATCGGCTTCGAGCAATATTATACGAAGAAATTGAATTATATTGAATCACACATCGACTTTAGTCGATACACTGCGCTCGAAAACTATATCAGATACTATCGATATAATTCAAAGTAAGAGCTGGTGGCTGGTTGTTCCAACGCTTCCCGTATTTCAAACGTGATATTTCTTAATTCGATTGATAGGAAGTACAGCACGGACAATTAAATAATATTGGCGTGTGATAAGTGCAGCTGTAATTTTGTCTTACAATTCATTTTTAATGTTGTAGTATAGTAGCCTACTCTTTCTATTTGTACATATCTGTATTGTAGGCCTATGTCATGCTATGTGCTTTGTGGAAACATCCACAACTATTCTGATAGAGCCTATGTTTTCTTCTCTACCTGATATCACAGGGGGAAGAAATCGCCTATTATTAGACCAATTACTAAAATATGAAAGAAAGAAAGGAATATAAAGTAGAAGTGGGGGGATAGAGTAGGGGAAAGGGAGTGGTAGGCACGGGCCGGGAGAGGAGAGGAGCGAGTAGGCCAGGTCGGGGACGGATTGCGCTCGAGAGTGCATCGTCACGCCATCTCATATTGTCAGTTGGAACTATTTGCGTCGAGCAATAGGTTGCATTAAGTTGCAGCTCTACCCATATATCCTCCTTGTTCGTTACCTTTACCCACCCGTGTTTCGTCTTAACTGTTTTCTTCATGTAGTTACAAATAACTTTATTGAATAAAGATTCGAAATATTTAAATATAAAATGGTTTATTGGCTTTCACGATCAGTGAATTAAAACTCAGCAATTTTTCTAGGTTTATGTCGTGTCTTGTGTGGGGTTTCGCCTAGGAACACCGAGCTGGCTCATCATCGGGCTCTTGGTGTCCGTGGCCGGACCTTCACAGGAGTAGCGAACTGCGCGCTACCTCTCTTTTTTTATGAAAAGCACCTGCACCTCTTTATTGGAGAGCTAAGAGCTCACAAGGAACGGCATAAATATTTTTCTGTTCGACCCTGACTTTTATACGTCAGAAAACTGTATCATAATGATGGTCAATATAACACTATTTTTCATTATGAAACAGTTTCTCCCACCAATCAGAGCTCCAGAAACAGTTGTTTGACCTATTAGATAACGAGTTCCACGGCCTTCTAATTTACATTTCACTGCCTGGCCTAGTGTCATAGTAGGGTAATCGAGGAGGCCATGGTCAAATACAAGGCATTCTCTGCGTCTCATGCGTTCTGTTCAGTACATAAAACTGGCGAAATCTCGACAGATATTTATGAATATTTATGTTCGAACATAAAATAGTTATAATAATTATCGTGGAACATAAACAGTCGTATGCAATTCGCCTATAATGGTGATTAAGACACTCGTATGGAAATTATAAAACTCGCATACGCTCGTTTTATGAACATACTCGTGTCTTAATTATTGCCATTATAGGCTCGTTGCATAATGTACTATAAATACAATTCTCAATGACACTCTGGGGATGTTGTTACCGAACTGGTCAATGGAGCCGTGTTGGATGGTTTAAACGTTTTTCAACATTGTATATCGAAACATGTAATGACATTTGAATAGAATTTGTAATCATTTCCTGAGCATTTTAATTGATTATCATATTATGAGTTACGTCATTGATGCAGAAAATAAACATGTCCCGTGTATCTCTGTATTATGTGATCGGCATAACAATTTATACTTAAACAGGTTGCGCGATTAAACGAATGCTATACTCGATCGGCCGATGGTAACAATGTCTGAAAGATGTTCTGTATGAAAAGAAAAAAACCTAGCATAGGAATTGTTACTGTCAATAAAACCATCGAATAAACCAGCTTAGATAACGCAGCCATGTGGTGAGAAAGGATAAATAGAGATAATGTAAGAGACAAATGAATATCTAGCTATTGGCGGCAAGGGGAGATAAGGATAACGAAGGGGTTGGTGGAACTTATTTCGAGAGGGGTATTTTGGCTGTCGGGTTTTATGACGTTAAATGCACTTACGTTTTGTAGAAGGCGGATCGGAACTATGGAGTTGAGAGTTCAAGATGAAGTGCGCATTTAGATGATTTAGCGTTGACATTCAAGACACAGGAGTGCAATTCAATTCCCGCTCAGTCCGATGGTATTGAACGGCGTTTAAACGCGACATGTTAGTAGATATACTGCCACCGTTAAAATTACCTCCAGGGCAAAAGTCCGATAATTTGGAGACTCGGATGCTATAACAAGGGATCTGCGTGGCGCAGTCGGTAGAGGCGCTGAGCTTCTAACTGAAAGGGAGTGGGTTCGATCTCCACCCAGGTAGTGGATATTCGAACAAAACTACAACTTTCGGAAACGCAGATAGCACTGGGGTTCACTCAGTCTACACCAGAAATGAGTACCAGGGTAATTCCTGGGAGCAAAGACGGCCGGGCGTGGAGCTGAAAACTCCATCCCCTCTAGTGTTGTTGTCACAAACAGTGGAAGCCTCTACCTTCCACTACTTCCAGGGCCTCCATGGCCTCTACGGAGTTGGCTTTGCTTTGCTTGATGCTATAACAATTTCTGTGAATGTCATTATTTCAATTATTAATATTAATACATAATTAAATTCCCACAGTGGTCTCTCATCTCCACTTCTTCCTGTTGAGGGCAAGTTTGGAATGAATGCCTGTCACTTTTATGTCCTGCCTGATTCTGGTTATCCACCGTCTCTTAGGCGACCACGGGGTTGATTTCCACCTGGAACAGAGCATAGAGTTGTTTCTGCCATCAATTCCTAGCTTCCTGTGCCATGATTCTCACATTTTGCCTTAATTTGCTATTACTTTCATCTGCTTTATTGCATGATCATTCTTGCCGTGGTCAAGCTTAAAACATCAATGGACCAACGCAACAATTCATCTCCATTGCAAAGAGGGCTTGGTCGTTCTTTGTTGTGACAGACCAGCACACAGAGCCTCTGGGCAAACCATGGACTTGTAAACTGTTCCTTTAAGATGGTTATGTGCTATCCTACCACACAACACTCCAGTGATTGGACACCAAGCATTAACCCTTACATTACGCTTTGTGAAGATATTAAGGGCAGATGGCCTCGCAGTTCTGCCCCTTAAAATACAATAACTACTTAACTAACGTACTACATCGCACTAATTTGCAAAAATAATAACAGTGTTTTCTTAAATGCAGTATAATCATAAGATTTGTGAAGATACCATACAATCTCACCAAAACCATTTTAGTTTCTTTCTTTCCTTCTTTTTCTGTCTATCTTTCTTTCTCTCTATCTTTCTTTTTTCTGTCTATCCTTCTTTCTTTTTCTTTTTTCTTTCTTTCTATCTTTCATTCTTTATTTATTTATTTATTTATTTATTTCTATCTTTCTATCTACGAGTATCTTTCTTTCTTTCTCTCTTTCTCTCTTTCGTTCTTTCTATCTTTCTTTCCTTCTTTCTTTCTTTCTTTCTTTCTTTCTTTCTTTCTTTCCTCCTTTCTTTCTTTCTTTCTTTCTTTCATTCATACTTTCTATCTTTCATTCTTTATTTATTTATTTATTTATTTATTTATTTCTATCTACGAGTATCTTCCCTTCTTTCTTTCCTCCTTTCTTTCTTTCTTTCATTCATACTTTCTATCTTTCATTCTTTATTTATTTATTCATTTATTTATTTATTTATTTATTTCTATCTACGAGTATCTTCCCTTCTTTCTTTCTTTCTTTCTTTCTTTCTATCTTTCTTTCCCTCCTTCTTTCTTTCTTTCTTTCTTTCTTTCTTTCATTCCAGCTTTCTATCTTTCTTTCTTTCTTTCTTTCTTTATTTCTTTCTTTCCTTCTTTTTTCTATCTATATTTCTTTCTTTGTTTCTTTCTTTCATTTTTCTGCCTATATTTCTTTCTTTCTTTCTTTCTTTCTTTCTTTCTTTCCTTATTTCTTTCTTTCTTGTTTTTCTTCTTTCTTTTTATTTTTATTTTTTCTGTCTTTCCTTCCTTCTTTTTCTTTTCTTCTTTATTTCTTTCTATCTTTCTATCTACGAGTATCTCTCCTTCTTTCTTTCCTTCTTGATTTCTTTCTTTCTCTCTTTATTTAATTCTTTCTTTCTTTCTTTCTTTCTTTCTTTCTTTCTATCCTTATTTATTTCCTTCTTTCTTTTTTCTTTTCTTATTATTTCTTTCTTCTTTCATATATTCCTAATTCCTCTTTCCTTTTTTCTTTCTTTCTTTCTTTCTTTCTTTCTTTCTTTCTTTCTTTGATTTCGGCCAGCTATGGACCAAGTGAAATGAAAGGCTCCATTCTTGTTGTTAGGCTTTCCGGTATTTATTCTTCCTTTTATCGAGTTCCTTTCTTCTTTCCTTTGTCCAAGGAGTTGAGCGCTTTTTCTGACTGTCATTGAACCCTCAGAATGTCATAAACATATTCAGATGTAAGCTTGTCTAGAATTACTTATTTTATAATGTTCGTTTCTATTAAATCATTTTGGCTTCGATGAACCAACAAGCTTCCGTTTTTCTCTTCTTTTTTTTTCTTCAAAATGATCAAATAATTCTTTGGTCAATCTTACCGGGGTCATTCATACCAAAAGACCATAAAAATACACTCTTCTCTCTTGGAGCATCTTGTATACATTTTCTGTTTCGTTAAATATTTCATTTTTACTTTTTCACTTCCATGTATTCCCAACTTTCCTTGATCAAGTATTTTCTTTATTACATTTTTTGTCTACTACACCAAATGAGGCTATTAGTATCAAAAGGAACAATCTCCATGTTTCATCGAAATTGAGTTACTGACACCGTTGTATTGTGCAACTAGCCCTCTACCACACTATGCTGTTTGTTTCTTTCAAAAAGAACAAAATCCCATCGTTTCAGAGCATGAAAATACAATGTTGCTTTCAAACAGAACAATCTCCGCCATCTGTTGGAATCAAGTGGGACAATCTCCACTACCACCAATCAGCTTCGTGCGTTCCGGTCATGTGAGTGCTGCCATGTTGGTTCAATGGAGTGATAAGAGAGACTGTCCTGCTCACGTGTGCCAATTTATCATGTTTTGCGGTTATATTGCAGGAATTTTTTGTGTTTTAAGACTATATGAATGTGGACTAACATATTATGCTATCAGAACAAACTGTAACTTTCTTCTACGTGTTCTGTGATGGATACGGTACCGCAAAACGTGACACCTGTCTCACCCACAAAAGCGAGGAATCGGAGTCGAGATCCAAGGAAATGGAAATCAGTTGTTGTGAAAGAAGATTTCGTGAACTACTACCCTGTCAGGGAAATTATTGTTACCCCTAGACGTAGAGCGGGGCTGTTGTGTATACATTACGTCAGCTCACCAAGTTACGGCTGCCACGGGCAGGTGCGGGGCAAGAATGGGAACACATGTACAGTCATACAATGTGAATACACCGCACAGCGCACGACCCAGCACGAACCATGCACACACAAGACATGCGATGAGGTTTCGCTGGCAACAACTGCTGCACGTCTATCGCTGACGTGTGGCTGTGCGGAGCGCATTAGTTCCGATTTCCACCACTGGCAACAATTCACTTGTAGGGTAGTACATACAACAAAGGATGTGGTCTAATGCTTAGACATAACTACGAGCGCTTGAGTCAACACATACATAGTCAAATCAAAATCGAAATATCTACTTCCGATTTTAGAAATTCGAAAATCTGCTTCCCACAATTTGAAGTTAAAGAATATATTAAAACAATCTAACCTTAATTTCATTTGAATCTGTAGAACAAGTTCTTTTTAAAAAACAAGCGTTTTGAGCAAGGTTTCTCAAAAATATCATTTAATCTGGAAGTAATTTTCACAATTTTGCAAAATGATAGAGATATTCAATAAATACATTTTGACACTTTTCCGGGTCTTCTAGCTTTTCAACTTGTAGCACAATTATCAAATTAGCCTAACTTAACATTTTTGTTACACTGGACCTGAATAGCCTGAGTGCCCTTAGTGTCATTAAAAATATTTTCAACATTAAAATAAGTAGAAATGAGGATTATTAGATCAATCACGGAGTGATTTTGCCCAGTGTTCTCATTAGCTTCGGTGCTGCAATTCAAATCAAGGAATGTTGTGTTCTTAATTTACATATGAGTTTTGTTTAATCGGTAAATTTGTGTTGAAAATTAAAGGGCACTTCATTACAACAGTTATCCTTAGTTTAAAAATTTCTCCTCTTTTTTGTTACCGTAAATAACATTTATGCTAATAGAAGGAGTGTAGGTATCACATATTTCTATGTCAATAACAGAAAGAGCAATCTCCATGCATGTTGATATCAAATAGAGCAATGTCCACAAAAATCTTACAGTTAGTATCAAAAGGGACAATCTCCAAAATAAAATGTAAAATATCTCATTAACTATTAATCATATGCTTGGTTTTCTTTGGCTACTCGCATACAACCGCTTACTTTATGTATGAGACAAAAACCATCCAGATAGAGTGGATACTAATGCATTAGATAAAAAATTACTCCTACTGTAAAATGTAGAGAGGTGGAGATTGTTCCTTTTGATACTAATAGCCTCAAATTATCCTTTTATGTTTAGAAAAAATCGTTAGAGAGTGCATTTTAGATTACTTGTTTCAATTTGAGGTGTAGCTAGATTTCTGAGCCTGTTGGAGACATTTGCTGCTATCATATTGCCAAGCCTGGGTGAAGGATTCAAATGAAAGTCGTGCGAGAGTGTAAGCCCAAGGCAATGGGCTACATGTGTGTGAATAATGTTAGCTTGGGTGCGCGATTCACGTATTTGTTTAACGGACCACATTTCTATTATCTTCTTCAAACAAGAGGACGACGGTTTGTAAGAGAATAATTTTGAATAAAATTATTTTGCTTCCAGAACACATGCATTGCATTTCTCTAAAGCAATTCATGAATAAGTCATAGTATAAAATGGAATGATGTTAATGGAGATAGAAGTATATCTATTTAAATACAGATAATAGAGTGTGCTAGGAGATGTGTCATCAGCTTGGAGTCTCACTTCAGTCCTCGGCATCACAGCGTCCTGGTGTACAAACCTGATCCCAACCAGGGTATCTACGTGCACCATGACATAATAGAGCGTGCTGTCACCTGCCTGGAGTCGCCATGATAATTCACTGATTGGCGTTTTGTAGTGATTTTGAGGGTACAGGAGACGGTACTCTACTTAAAGTCTAAAATAGCCTCTTTGTATCAATTAGAAAAGCTTAAGGAAGTACATATAGCCTTTAATTGTTAACTCTTCGGAATACTACGCCTATAAATACAAATTATAAACCATCTGGCGGCTTCGGTGGAGTAGCATGCGGAGCTTCTATGCCCAAGTTCGTGGGATCAAACACAGCCGAAGTCGTCAGATATTTTAAGAGCGTTAAAACTCCCTCAGTATGCCTTCCTTCGGAGGGGAAGTAAAGCCGGCAGTCCCATGTCATAGATTTCTAGGTTAGAATTCGTTGGAACGCTCCATCAAAAGTTCCAACGTTCACCACTAGGTATCAGTGACATCTAGTGGTGAAAACTGGAACTACTTGAAATTTAACAGAAATTGTAGCTCACCCTAGGTGTGTCCGCTTGAAGCAGCTACAGGTTCTAGCAAGCCAAACATGTCCCCGGACACTCCGGCACTAAAAGCCATACGATAAATAAATAATAATGGCATGTAAAAGATCCTTCCACTAGTTACACTTGTGTTAAGGTAAATTATAATAATGGCATGTAAAAGAACCTTCCATTAGTTACACTTATTTGAAGGTAAATTATAGGTTAGATTTGACTAACGCTCGTAGGTTCCAACGATCGTCACCAGGAGCCGACTGCGGTGGCATCTAGTAACCAAGTTCAAATCCAGTTTTCGTCGACGTTCGCGTTTGGTGGCAAATGTAGGAACTATTTGAAAATTGAATGTCTGCAGTCCTTACTTGGATTAAAACCAGATAACACACACTAATACAGTCTTCACAATTAACACCGGTTATCAGACAGATTCAATAAACACCTAAAGTACACGGGTCTACATGACCGCGTTGTCACAGCCCCTAAACTGAGGAACGAACCAACCAATCATAAATCAACTATTCATTTGTAAAAGATTTGATTCTTCAATGGCGTCTTCGTCGGCTTAAATCTAATGTATTTTAATTGGGAAATAAGAGAAAAAATAACAAAACTGTAAATAAATAAATAAATAAATAAATAAATAAATAAATAAATAAATAAACAAATAAATGGATATATTTACAGAAAATAACATTTAACTTAAACAGTGAATTTAGACAATATAATTTTGAATTGAGTAAAAAAAAAAGTCAGAAAACTGATGAATATTGTCCAAACATTTCGTTGAAAATTTTGCACGCAATTTGTTTCAATATTGCATCAATTCATTGTTTAAATATATTTATTTATTTATTTATTTGAAGCCTCCGTGGCTTAGGTGGCAGCACGCCGGCCTCTCACCGCTGGGTCCGTGGTTCAAATCCCGGTCACTCCATGTGAGATCTGTGGTGGAAAATACGAAGGCAGACAGGTTTTTCTCCGGGTACTCCGGTTTTCCCTGTCAAAATGTCATTCCTGCAACACTCTCCACTATCATTTCAAGCCATCTGTCATTCATTTAATCCTTGCCCCAGGTGAATGCGTCAGGCCTCGGCAGTCGGCACAGTTCATATCCTCGCTGCTAGACGGGGGCTTCATTCATTCCATTCCTGACCCGGTCGGAGACTGGAAGCAGGCTGTGGATTTTCATTTCATTTATATATTTATTTATTTAAAGTTTAGTTCTTCTCTAATTTTAAAATTAATATATTATAAATTAGATTTAATCTTAAAGAGACTCCATTAAAGGGTCGAAAGTCGAAACATGAACAATTGAACAGATGCTTCGTAAGTTGTATTGAATGGCGTAGTATTTCTAAGAGTTATCAATTAATCAATACGGAAAATATCTTATACTAGCAGAAGTACCCGCTCTTAGAACGGTCTTCGGTATTAATAACCACACGTTATCATTTGAGCTACGGTTGCAATGGTTACGGGCTTGTCATTCCTTCATAAGTTTATCAGAACGAAGTTAGTTTTCTGGGTATATCGCAGAAACTGTTTATTTAAGGGCCATAAAATGTGGCTTTCGGAGACCCTTTATAGACTCCCTAGTTTTGTTTCACACATTGAGAAGCGCAACATATGCTTTGGTCGTCCTTCTAGGATATTTTTTATTTTTCGCCTAATTTAGCATGTATTTTGAAAAGTTGCTCCTTTACCCACCCTTCTATGAGGAGTACGTTGAAGAGTATTCTAAATAATTGGTGTATTGACTCAATGTTACAATACCTAATTTTACGATGCTCCAAGCACCCGAACATGAATTATAGGCGTACATAAACATAAATATATATCAACCACACAGCATCAAACAAAATCATCTTTACAATGAACCCGTTTGTCGACAAAAATATGATTACATGAAATGTGCTCTCTAACTAAATTCACCTAACGTGTACTTCCTGACGTGACAATAACATTGAAAACCTCGTAGACGAAACGCAGTATATGTCAAATTAAAACTGACCCTCACTGTTATGGAAAGTCCCCACCCCCTTAATAAATTATAAAGGCTTGTGTTTCATGAAAATTCGGGATTTTTAGCCTCCAATGGCCCAAATTCCCAAAAGCTGCAAAAAACACTATTCCAATCCAGGAATTTTTGAAAATTATGTTGCTGTTTGGACATATAATAGACCTTCTGTACAACATATCGCACGTGTAAGTCACGTGTAAAAATTCTATGGTACCCCTTGACTACCTTAATCGCATTGTTGAATTTTACAGTCTATGTTTAATTCCACGATAACCTTATAGCCATTTGTAAACTTTCACAGAAATGTAATAAATTGAGTGGCATTGCTTCTTACAGAAATAGATGGAAAGTAGGATGTCACCTCTTTTGATACTGCTGTCATGTTTACCGGCTTGCATTACTTCATTAGTTTCTTCTTGTTCTTGTTATTGTTGTTGTTGTTGTTGTCCTTCTTCTTCTTCTTCTTTCGGATGGGCCAACTAAGGACCACGACATTCATCCTTTCAGTTTGGCGAGGGACTTTATGTTTGCCCAATATTCGCGCATTATCTGGCTATGTTTCTCCTTTCTCTCTTTTGTCCAGATGATGACGGTTTTCTTACAGGGTGGTCTGTCCTGAAAACTCTTCTGTTTAAGTATCTTTCTGAGATGTGATCGGCTTCGAATATCACTTTTCATTATCTTCAGTTCTTGGATATCCTTGTTAGCGACTGTTAGCGACGGTGTTCTCTTCCACCAGTAGTTGAGAAGCCGGTGGGTTAGTCTTGTTGGGTTCATCCTTGAGGCATGCCCGTAGAAAGCCAGACGTCTCTTCCTGGCCACATCTGTGATTTTCTCAGTATATTTATATAGTTCCTGATTTGGTGTTCTTCTGTACTCGTCATCTATTTATTAGTTTATTAAAAGAAATTAGTTTTTTGGAATATCTCAGAAACATAGTTTTAGAGCCTTAAAACGTAGTAGCCACCGAGGGGCTGAAAATGAGTTTTGTCTCGTCCTTGTACGTCATAATATAATAATAATCATAATAATAATTTATAGGGATAACGATATAATAGAACTTTAGTAGCCTACCACACCCGCCCGTGTAAATCACGTGAAAAAATTCAAGAGTACCCCTTGACCCCCTTAAGCGCATTATATACGTATTGATGAATTTTACAGCTTAAGTTGGTTCCGTGATAACCTTATAGCCGTTTGCGAACGTTCACAGTAATGTAATAAATGGAATGGCATTGCGTCTTACAGAAATAGATGGACTCCTGAGAGTGTGTTGCCATGGTTACCGGCTTGCATTCTTTCAATAGCTTAATAAATGAAATTAGTTTTCTGGGTATATCTCAAAAACTGTTTTCGGGGCCCGTAGGGCTCTCGAGTTTTGTTTCTCACATTGAGACGCTGACAATGGGCTTTGTCTCGTCTTTCTACGCCCATTTCAAGGGGGTAGGCCTTCTTTTATGAGAGGTATGGAGAAGAGTTACTTCAATGATTACTTTCGTGCCTCTGATGGACATCTGTACCAAATTTTACGTTGATCCACTCAGCCGTTCTCGAGTGATGCGCGTGCAAAATTGTACACAGACAGACAGACAGACAGACAGACAAACAAACAAACAAACAAACAAACAAACAGACAGACATACAATATTTTTTTTTTTTGCGCGCAACCGTCTTAAACCAGTCTGAAACGCGTTAATAACTCAAACTTCCGTTTAAATTCAGAAAAAACAGACAAACTTTCATTTTTATTTATATAGAGATTACCTGTCACGGTAAATGGTATTGCTTTTTATAACAATTTATACACAACATGTATACGCCTTCCATGTTAATTATTTATAGATTCTGTGATTTCTTTTTTGAATTCGTGTTGTGAGTTATTAATCTTACTGAGTAGGATTTTTGTATTAGGCTATTAGGGAATCACTGTAACTAATAGAGTAATCACATGTATCAGGCGATACTTTTGCCCCAAACTCTGGCTATCCGAGATTTTGAAGAGAATGTGCTCTAAATGCCACATTATACTGATATTAGGGAATAATTCTGATCCGTATTAATCCTGAAAACGTTTTGTAGGATTCCTATATACCTGGTTCACAACCTCCAAGCCGAAAGGTTAGTGTAAGGGTGATGATACCATCTTGGTTAAAATACTGTATGTGATGTATAATTATTAAAAAATCCCTTATTTTGACTGCGGTGTTTAATGTGATATGACCTTTACTGACTCATTTTTTACGAAAATTCTCTGCGGATTTGTGGCAGAGGTAGCAAATATATTAACACTATTTCCATGAGTTGCAGAAGTTTCATAGTTGTTGTGGTTGCTTTTCTCTGAAGAAGATCTCTCCCTAAATCACGTCATCTCCCACGCAGATTTTACCACGCTACAAGCTGGAATATAACACCAAAGTTCAACTTTGATGGATGTCTGGTTTGGTTCATTGAAGCGAGAATGTTTCTCCTTAGACAGCGTGGGTTTTGGTGGCACTAAATAATAAATTGCCAGGCCGTAAATAAACTTGGATTATCAGCGTACTCCTTGGAATATATCAGAATTCGCCAACATTGTTATCAGAGTTTGCTTTCAGGTTAAGGGGATTTAACCTTCAGCAATATTTAGTCTATTTTCATTTTTGAAAAAATTAGGCTTATGCGATAACCTTTTGTCCGTGAGTGTGTGTGTGTGTGCGTGCGTATGTGTTTGCGTCTGTGAGTATTTCCCCCTCTAATTAAATCTCCAACGGCTAGAGAGATTTCAGTGATACACGGTAAGGTCATAGTACTCTTTTGTCCGACCCCGACCTTCAAAATTTATTACGTCTCACCAATGCAACATGGCGGCTGTGCGAAATATTTCACCATCATTCTATATCTCCGAAATTATTACTGATATCACTCTAAACTTTTCCCGGGTGACAAAGGGCTCCACAAGAAATTCATCTATGTTTCTTTTGAAAACCTGTTCAGTTTTAAACGAACAAGGCGGACAAGCAAAGCTGAAACATTTAAATAGACTTTTCATGCGATTTAAACATCCAAATGCAGTGACATTTGGAGCAGCCAATGTTCATACACATTCAAATGCTCTGATATCTAATTTAGTTCAATTGTTTACATAACCTCAAGATGGCGACTGTGGAAAATTTAAAAATTAAGCTCTTAACTCTTGTGTCCTAATCATGCGATCCAAGACAACGTGTGAATAATGAAGGTACGCAATAATCGTCATCTAACAGTACATAACTCTATGGCCTACATATTGTTACGTGCCACCCTCTAGTGGCACTTTTGTTAACTGGATTACGGTGGGTTGAAGCACAACACAGATTTTTCCTTTAAAGAAACGTATTAGCTTTATTGCGGCCAGAAAGATACACCACTCAACAGCAAATACAAGCAATTAGAACCTTACTCCAGTTTCCTCAGGGAGAGAACACTTCCCTTTCACTTGTCAATAAGCCGCAGAAGTTAATCACTCATAATGAGGTGGCCCCGTGCGCTGGCTGGAAATAGCTGCACTAAGTCTGTCACTCACTGTTTCGCAATTCACCACAATGACCTCTGTCGCACTGGAAAGCACACACTCTTCAATACACAGTCTCTCCGTATGATTCACACTCCTTCACTGTCAAGAGAATCAGTTTCACTAGGGTTTCGCAAGCCACGTCGCCAACAACTGTCGCTCAAGGTAAACGCTCGCACTAGCTCGAAAAACACACACACCCCGCTTGACAGGTAGCTCTTATATAGCAGGCCGGTGACTCAATAAATGCTTCTAAACCCATCCAGGGTTCACGGCTTCTCGAGGTTTCCATCACTGGCTGGGTCACGAATATTCTGTACCATCCCTTTGTCCTAGTAGTCCTGTTGCGTAAGGCGCACGTAATACACTGAGGCAGAGCACAGCCCAGCCCGAGGGCAGTTATGACTCATGCGGCGAGCGACGAAACAAACTCACAGCCGTAACACCACCCCCTTCCTAAAAGGCTGATCGTCCCGATCAATCATTGGTCCGTCTGTGTCCCTCCGTAGGCTGCCAGGCGATCTCGATGCACGATCTTCATCTTCGCCCTCGGGCTTATTGAATTTCAGGAGCCACCGCAGGGATGCATGGTCGGTCCTGATAAGTAATTCTTGCCCGTACAGGTACTTGTGGAAGTGTTCAATGGTCTTCACGATGGTGAGCAGCTCCTTCCTGATGACGCAGTAGTTTCTCTCTGGCTTTGACAAGGCTTTGCTGAAGTAGGCCACTACTCTCTCCTCGCCGTCCACTATTTGCGACAGGATTCCCCCTATACCAAAGTCGCTGGCATCGGTATCGACGATGAACCTTGTTCCAGGTCTGGGGTAGGCCAGAATAGGTGCGGTGCACAGAGGCTGCTTGAGTTGTTCGAAGGCACCGTGGCATTCTGCTGTCCACGTGAAGAGTTGGTCCTTATCAGTCAGTCGATGCAGTGGTTTGGCGATGTCGGCGAATCCTCTCACGAAGCGACGGTAATAGGTGCAGAGTCCCAGGAAGCTTCGTAGTTGGGACTTGTCCTTCGGAACTGGCCACTCCCTCACAGCTGCGGTCTTCTCTGGGTCGGTGCGCACCCCTTCCTCGGAGACGATATGCCCAAGGTACTGGACCTGCTTCTGGAAGATCTGACACTTCTTGGGGCTCAACTTCAGCTGGGCAGCCCATAGCTTCATCAACATCTCTTTCAGGTTGCTGTAGTGCTCCTCGAAGCTTCTTCCCAGAACGATGACGTCGTCTACGTAGACCAGGCAGGTCTTCCAGTGTAGTCCCCTCAGAATGGACTCCATTAGCCTTTCTTAGGTCGCAGGGGCGTTGCACAGACCGAACGGCATGACGGTGAAATGCCAGAGCCCGCTGCCCACAGAGACGCAGTTTTCTCGCGGTCCTTAGGGTGGACCTCCACCTGCCAGTAGCCACTCTTCAAATCCAAGGTGAAGAACCAACTTGACCCTGATATGGTGTCCAGGGTGTCGTCGATCCGGGGTAGAGGGTAGCTGTCCTTCTTCGTGACGTCATTCACCCACCTGTAATCTACGCAGAACCTGGTGGAACCGTCCTTCTTCTTCAGTAGCACGACCGGAGAACTCCAAGGACTATGTGATGGCTCGATCACTCCTTGCTCCTTCATCTCTTCTACCATCCGGTCGACTTCGGCTTGCTTGGCGAGCGGGACAAGTCGGAATGGGGCCCTAATCGGTGCGCTGTCCCCAACGTCGATTCTGTGCTGGACCAAGCTTGTCCTGCCGAAGTCTTTGCTCCCCACGGAGAAGACATCCTGGAATTCGTGTAGCAGGTCCCGAAGTAGGCGTGATTGTTCCTCGTCTAAATGGTCCTGGGATCCTTGGTCAGCTTCTGTAGTTCTTCTGGCAGGGCGCGTCTTCTTCGGTTGTCCGTCTGCAGGTGTCCGTCCGTCGTGTCTGTGATGCGGGAAATCCAGATAACGGGCTCGCAGACTCCTAGGTTGGTGTCCCGGTGAACCGTAATGTCGTAGACGTTCAGGTCGGACAGGCGGACGTACGGCCTAGACAATTGGCAATTAGTAATCCGTTTTTCAGGATGTCCTCATATTTTGGCTCGACGATAGCCGCCACTCCCTCAGCGGTTCCGTCGATAATTACGGCAGCGCTGATCTCCGTCCTGGCGGGAACGATGACGTCCTCTCTCAGCCTTACTCGTCGTGCGGTGACGGCCTCGTGTGCTGGTTGCAAAGCAAGTTCCTCACCTCCGAAGTGCAGAGTGTTGGTACTCAGGTCCAAGATGATGTTGTTCTGTTCCAGGAAGTCCAGTCCGATGATCACTTCATTTGATACGTCAGCCACAAGCACTGGATGCTTAATCGCCCGTCGACCAATGACGAACTCCAGTGATGCTTCGCCATGTACCGGTGCGGTCTCTCCGGTCGCGGTTATTAGCTGGAGGTTCTTTGTGTGGCTTGAACTCTCCACTTCGGGATCATGGTGGGACTGACGATGGTCCTTGATGCTCCCGTGTCGATCAGCATGGGCCAGCTCTCTCCGTTGATGAATCCGTCGACCATCAGGCTGCTATTATCCCTCCGTATCTGCGTGACACGAACTTGGACTGCCGGGGCTTGACGACTGTCACAAGCCAACCTTTGCCCCCCAAGGCAGGCTGATACTTTCTTTCCTGGGCCGCGCGGTTTCCCTACGACTGACTGTCCCGAAGGAAACCCTTGGCGGCGGCGATCACCGCAGTCCTTGCTCAGGTGGCCTCTCTTAAGGCAGGTCCAGCAGGTCGGTAGTCCTCATCCGGCCCGCCTCTCCGGATGTCCCTCGGCTACGTTTTTGTTGGTGGTACTGCGACTCTTGAAGAACCAGCCTAGCGCCTCCATCAGTTCATCGGCCAGGGGCTTGGTCTTGTCGGCTTTGACTGGTTCGTCGACGTCCACCTGACGCACCCGCGCGCGCATTCTAGATACCTGCTTTGCCGTCTCGAACTCAAGTGCGTGGCTCAGCGCATCTGCATCTTATTGCGCGCAAGTCGCAGTGCCAGTTGAGTATCCGAGTCCTGTAGTCCGTCAACGAAGGTTTGCATCGCAATCTGCTCCAAAAAGTTGGCCGGCACTGTTGGATAGGCAAGCCTTACAAGGCGTGCGATGTCCATCTCGAACTCCTGCAGGGTTTCCGCGTTCTTTTGTACCTGGGTCCGGAGCTGCATCTGGTAGGCCTGCTGAAGATGGCTATCTCTATATCGGGACGTAAATAGGTACTCCACGGGACCTTTCCGTCTAAGGTTGGGGGCGTCACTCTGCTCTGTCCCGCTCCTGATATTCCCGGTGTACCTGTGGGCGGGCGTCGGCGTTGGCTCAGCTCAGCAATTTCCTTTTGTAAAGCGTTGAATTTCTCTTCCACCCCCGTCAGTGGGCGTTGGCGCAGTTCG
Source organism: Meconema thalassinum (assembly GCA_946902985.2). NCBI lineage: Eukaryota > Metazoa > Arthropoda > Insecta > Orthoptera > Tettigoniidae > Meconema > Meconema thalassinum. Next base: position 2,133,751,933 of record OX336388.2, on the reverse strand, counting down.
GCAACTTCCTCTTGTAAGGCGTCGAACTTCTTTTCCATTGCCGTGACTTCCTCACGTAGGCCCTGTTCCAATTTCGTTTGACTTTCCTGTAGTTTCGTCAGCAGACGCTCGTCCAGAGTTTTCTGGCCATCCATGAATTTGGCGGTTAGGTCCTCTGCTAGCTTATTCTGACCGTCTTCCATGCCACTTAACTTTTCTAGCAATGCTGCCAATTGCGCTTCCATTTTGGTTGTTTGTCTTGTAAGGGGCATGCACTCACAGGAAAATTAGAGAAAAATGACCTGCTCGGGTTTTGAAATCAGGACTGTCAGGTGTTGTGCTTGTGCTTGAGTTCGTAATCCGGCTTCTGACACCAGTTGTTACGTGCCACCCCCTAGTGGCACTTTTGTTAACTGGATTACGGTGGGTTGAAGCACAACACAGATTGTTCCTTTAAAGAAACGTATTAGCTTTATTGCGGGCAGATAGACACACCACTCAACAGCAAATACAAGCAATTAGAACCTTACTCCAGTTTCCTCAGGGAGAGAACACTTCTCTTTCACTTGTCAGTAAGCCGCAGAAGTTAATCCCTCGTAATGAGGTGGCCCTGTGCGCTGGCTGGAAATAGCTGCACTAAGTCTGTCACTCACTGTTTCGCAATTCACCACAATGACCTCTGTCGCACTGGAAAGCACACACTCTTCAATACACAGTCTCTCCGTATGATTCACACTCCTTCACTGTCAAGAGAATCAGTTTCACTAGGGTTTTGCAAGCCACGCCGCCAACAACTGTCGCTCAAGGTAAACGCTCGCACTAGCTCGAAAAACACACACACCCCGCTTGACAGGTAGCTCTTATATAGCAGACCTGTGATTCAATAAATGCTTCTAAACCCATCCAGGGTTCATGGCTTCTCGAGGTTTCCATCACTGGCTGGGTCACGAATATTCTGGACCTTCCCTTTGTTCTAGTAGTCCTGTTGCGTAAGGCGCACGTAATACCCTGAGGAAGAGCACAGCCCAGCCCGGGGACAGTTGTGACTCATGGGGCGAGCGACGAAACAAACTCACAGCCGTAACTATATGTAAAAATTCAGCATGGTGACCATCCGAAATATTTAGACGATTCTCAATATCTTCTAATATATGACAGCAATCAAACTGACATGTTTTATGTTGATAAATGCTATGAACATAAGTTTACCTATGGGACTTTCAATAACAAGGTGAGCACAATCCAACTTGGCGGCCTTGTGAAATTCAAATATTTAAATCAGTCTTTCTGAACCCATAGAAGTCTACGGACCACTCAGCCTGAAATTGAATCATGTACGGACCCCCCACCCCTCACCCCTTCTCCCCTAAATGCACCTTATCAGTTGCGTAACTCTTCCTCAGTAAAACTTGTTTTAAAGATATTTCAATTCAAAACATGATAGGCATCGCTGCGAATACATCCGGATGATTCTCGTTCAACGCACATCGTTTGAAATCCCTATTTTTTGTCCACTTTTTTATACATGCTGGTGGACCTTTTTCTCCCGCGGAGCTCTCCCGAGGCACTCTCGGACCACATTTGGTCCGCGGACCACCGGTTGAAAACCACTGACTTAAATGGACGTTTCTCGCGATTTGACAATCCGAGCGCAGTGAATCTTGGTGCGGCAAATCCACTGACATCTAATTTATTTCGATTGCCTTCATAACCAAAAGATGGCGGCTGTGCGAAATTTTAAATTCTCTTTTTTGTTTCTTGTGCCCTAATCATGCGATAGAAGTTTGAACAATACACCTACGCAATAAGCTTCATGTAATAGTACATAACTCTATGGCCTACAGTACATATATGGTAAACTTAAGACACTATTGGTCGACACTCAACTGTGTAAGAGATATTTCCCTCTGTATTGCGTGGTATCTATCACATTTCTGGGGCTGGTTGTTGATATTTCTTGTTCATGCACACTTTGTAGTGGAATCCGTGAGTCGCGACGTGCCGTATGGCCTATATACATATAAAAATCCAACATGGCGACCATCCGAAATATTTACACGGTTCTCAATATCTGCGAATCTATTACAACAATCAAACTGGAAGTTTGTATTCTGAGAGAGGCAACTAACATAAGTAGGATATATGAAAATAGGCTTTAGGTCTTCACGGATCTACTTGTTGTTAATGGGACAGTCATTTACTAGTTTTGAAACATTGCAATAAATAGTTCCTTTTCGGGTGCTCGATGCTTCAATACGAGGGCTGTTTTTAAGTAAGGGCCGCTTTCTTAAAGCCCATAGTTAGTGCGCACGCCACAACAAGTGTACGCGCTACCTCCCGGCATCCTTTGCGAACAAGCAGGCGTCAGTTGCAGCTGTGTAGCTATCCTGTACGCTGAACTGTGCAACTTTACAATGTTCAAGATTATTGATTCGACCGCCACGTGTGAGGTGCGATCTGTGATACGTTCTTTGAGTGCAAGAAACATGTCGGCTGCAGACATTCATCGTCAGCTTTGTGAGGTGTGGCCTATGGTGATAATGCAATGACGGAAGGTCAAGTGCGAAAATGATTACGCGAGTTCAAAAGTGGCCACGAAAATGTTCATGACGATGAACGCTCAGGTCTGTGATCGCAGATGACTTGGTGACTGCAAATGACACGAAAATTCGCGAGGACCGAAGATTCATGATAACTACTCTATCAATGGATTTTCCTCAAGTGTGAATTCTTGGTTGTCAGAGCAGGCAGCAAACTTTTTTGCAGAGGGATTTCAGAACTTAGTTTTAAGGTATGACAAGTGCCTAAATAAACAAGGCAACTACACCTATGTAGAAAAAAAGGAAGGTATGTAAAACCTAAAAATAAATGAGGTTTCAAAATAAAATGTTCGCTTAATTTAAAAAAAACGGCCCTTACTTAAAAAACAGACCTCGTATTTATCAGTAATTATTATCACACTTAATTAGCTGTTGAGCTGAGATGTGAGTTAATAAGTAAGGTTGAAGATAATCATGCCTTATAAGTTGGCATGTTCCAAAAAATGGCATTGAAATATCACAGCTTCTCTCGCTATTTAATACCAGACCCCAGTTTGAAGGGACTGTACTAAACCTCCTTTAATTCGTTGATGGAATGCGCAGACTTGCAATATACGCATTGACAACACATCACTGAGTACCATCAGTGGTTGCCTGACACGGCTGATCGATCCCACTGAGTGTATAAATAGACCGATGTCAATCAAGGGGAAAGGTTACGGGTTAATTCATTTTCAAAATGAAGTGCAAATACTTTAAATCTCCTGATGGGATGATTTAAACCGTCTCATCTTGTTTAATCGACATTCGCGACGGAATTGGATGTGAACACATCCACCGCATGGTGGCTGTAACGACATGCTAAGAATGCAGGCAAATTATGACACGAAATATTAGCACGCCTGTACACAAGAAGTTGTTGTTGATTCAATTAAGGGTTTTGGGACATCGTGGTCATGTAACCCCGTGTTCTTGGGTGTGAGTGGAATCTGTCTATTAATAACAATAATAATATCGTATGGCCTTGGGTGCCTGGTGCAAGCTTTGTTAATTGACACCCAGAGGGTAGCTTGCATGTGGAATTTCGCCGTTCCTTTGAACGCTATGGAAGTCAAGGAGATTAGATATCTAAACTCCTCGACACTACAACGCTTTCAAGTAGAGAACTGGGGAACTTTGTGTTGGCGGAAAATCCAGAGATTAATTTTGCCATTGAACACGGCCTACTGAATTCAAATGGGTTCTTTAACAAGCCAACAACGTATAACATGAGTATCGTGATTCTTGTCGCCTTTCAAAAAATCACTTACTATGGCCAGGAGCGAACCTGCAATCTTAGAGTTGGTAGTCCGACACTATAACCACACACCCACCGTGGCAAGCATCTGTATATTGTGTGTAATGTATAGTGTAGCCCATTCAAGCACATGAATAAAATGATAATAGAAATTTGATGCTTTTCAGTCGGTCAACTTGATTGTGATTGGTTGGTTCCTCAGTTTAGCGGTCATGTAGCCCCGTGTACTTTGTGTGTGTGTAGAATCTGTCTGATAACCGGTGTTAATAATTGTGATGACTGTATTAGTGTGTGTTATCTGTTTTTTAATTCAAATAAGGACTGCAGACTTTTGAATTTTTCAAATAGTTCCTACTTTTGCCGCCAAACGCCACCGTCAACGACTACTAGTTCAGAACTTGGCTACCAGACGCCACCGCAGTCGGTTCATGGCAACGAACGTAGGAACCTACAGTAAGTGCGTTGTTTACATTCTTAACCTATAATTTAGCTTCACACAGGTGTAATTAGTGGAAGATTCTTTAACATGCCCCAAATCTATGACATGGGACCGCCGGCTTTACTTCCCCTCCGAAGGAAGTCATACTGAGGGATTTTTAACGCTCTTAAAAAAAACGACGACTTCGGCCAGATTTGAACCCGCGATCTTGGGCATAGAAGCTCAGCATGCTACCGACTACGCCACCGAGATTAATAAATACACTTGGATGACCAGTTTCGATCGTCAAGCGATCATCATCAGGTCCATTACACTTAGGCTATTAAATCTATGTCTAAAAGTATGTCTGGAAGTATTTACAATATGTACAATTATTTAGTTGTAGTATTAGTCAAAATAAGGCAACTTTTATCACTTATAGTCAATGTAATATTTTGTTAAGATACTGAAAGTGGTGATTCACCGCCAAATTTGCTTGCTTAGTGTGAATATGTGATTGGTGGTTGGTTCCTCACTTTAGGAGCTGCAACAACGCGGTCATGTGGCCCCGTTTACTTTGGGTGAATGTACAATCTGTTTGATGAGCGGTCTTAATTGTGATGGCTGTATTAGTGTGTGCTATCTGTAATTCAGGTTAGGACTGGAGACGATCAATTTCAAGTAGTTCCCACTTTTGCTACAAAATGCCACCGTCAACAACACCTAGCTGCGAACGTGGCTACTAGAAGCCACCGACACTGGCACCTGGCGGCAAAAGTTGGAATCTAACAGAGCGTTAATCAGATATATCCTACACCTTTAGCTTCAGACAATTGTAGTTAGAGGAAGGTTCTTTTATAAGCCATAAATCTAAGGCCAGGGCCCGCCGGCTTTACTTCCCCTCCGAAGGAAGTCATACTGAGGGAGATTTAACACTCTTAAAATTATCTGACGACTTCGGCCGGGTTTGAACCCGTATGTGATTGTAGTTAAATGGTCAGTTCAGATTGTATTGTACAGGCTACTTATCTGGTTGAGTCGTACGCGGTCTGGATGAGAGCAGTTAACTTGGTCACTGTGTGCTCTCAATTCGGTAAAATCGTATTGGCCAACTGAAAAACTTCAAATTTTGATTACTAATGCAACACTGAGAATGGCTTGAAACACCATAAAATAGGCTAATAATAATAATAATAATAATAATATTAATAGAATTCAAATATCTCGGTGAATGTATTAGTTGGAATGCTGGGGAACGTAACGCAATGGAATCCAGGAAAAATAAGCTTCAACTGGCCTTCCAATTAACAAAATATACATACAATAAAAAATCCCTTTCAAGGGGGTCGAAAATTAAACATTACAAGACAGTGATTAAGCCAGGAGCATTGCACGCAGCAGAAACACTAACTATTAATGTTAAGGGCCAAATGGAAAAACTCGAGCTGAATGAAAGGAAAATTTTAAGAAAAATTAAAGGACCAAAATTTCAGAACAATAAGATTATATACATTAGAAATGAAACTCTCTTCCAGAAAATTAAAACAAACTCTCTGATACCATGCGAAAAAGGAGTATACATTTTTACGGTCATCTTCTGAGAATGGATTCTAATAGATTAACAAAACAAATCTTTGACTTTTTCCGTAATCGTAAAACAAAACCCAACTGGTTTAAAGAAATTGAAAAAGACCTAGTAGAATTCAAAATGACAGATCGAACAGCCAAATTAATTAGTAAAGGCGAAAATATAAGGTTCCAAGACAGAGCTACACTAAAATCCAAACCCATTATCTCGGAAGTAGTTCCGTGAAGAACTATACAGCCTATTTTCATATATCCTACTTATGTTTATTGTCTCTATCAACATACAAAATTTCAGTTTGATTGCTGTCATAGATTAATATATATTGAGAACCGCCTAAATATTTCGGATGGTCGCCATCTTGGGTTTCTTATATTATCATGTAGACCATAGAGTAATGTACTATTAGATGAGGATTTTTGTGTACGTTCATTATTCAAACTTTGAATTCGATCGCATGATTAGAACATAAGAAATAATAACTTATATTTAAAATTTCGCACAGCCACCATCTTGAGGTTATGTAAACAATTGAACTAAATTAGATATCAGTGGATTGCAATTTCTATATTCATTTGCTGTACCAAGTTTCACTGCGTTGGGATGATTAAATCGGGAGAAAAGTATTTTTCAATATTTCGACTTCGCTTGGCCGCCATGTTAGTTTTCTAGTTAACAGGTTTTTGATTGTCACATATGTGAACGTTCAGTAGTACCAGTTATCACCGTACAAAATTCCAGCGTGATGTCAGTAATAGTTTCGGAGATATAGAATGCTGGAAAAATATTACCCATAGCCACCATGTTGGAATGGTGTGACGTAATAAAATTTGAAGGACACGGTCAGTGTCGGCCGAAATAGTACTATGACCTTATCGAGTTTCTATGAAATAGCTCCAGCTGTTTAGAGGTTATTAGGAGGGGACACTCACACGGAAGCACACACATACACACACACGGGCAAAAGGTGATCTCATAAGCCTATTCTTTCATAAATGAATATAGGCTAAGAATAATGATACTATTATTGCACTACTCTGCACCAATTGGCAATACGGCAACACGGAAGTAGTCTATGCTATGACGTTTACGATCGCCTTGAGCTAGCATCCAATTTGTAATCTAAGACCTAGGCAATTACTATCATATCAAAATTATGTAGAAACTTTCTTGGGTTGAACTCAGACCCTAGAGTTCCAACAAAATGTTGGCCGCGCTGATATTACAAGTCCAGAGCCCCGCAGCCTCGAGTTTAATTACTTTACAGCAGCTGGCAGCACTAAGAAACATGTAACTCTGTTGAACAGTCCCCAGGCCGGCAACATGAGCACCAGCCGTGTTCTTATTCCTCGACACCACGCCTCTCAGAATGTGAAAATGTGCAATCATGTCCAACTGCCTTTACAAATTGGAGTTACTGTTTGCTAAACACTTCAAACATATAAGCTTTAGAGCATTAAATAATTGATCTAAAAGTTGGGCAAGGGCATTGTAACATCTCCCGTATGGGATAGTGCTGTCTATATTAACCACCTGTCACAAGGACAGTTTATGCTTTCAAAAATGCTGATAGTTGAACAGACTAAGGCTCGTTCTTACAATCTCCGGTTAAATCTTTACTGGCACTTTTACGGCAAGTTTACAGGAACTTGATTCTCACAATACCCGGTTAGCGACAAACTGACAGTAAAATAAGCCTTAACCGGCAGTGAAATTTACCGGAGGATTCTCCTCCCGTAAACTGCTTTACTGCAAGATTTTTTTATTATAATCTCAATGCCAGCTGATTACATACATCGTCAAAATGCCTAGAATTATCCGTAATTTCATGGGTTTCGTAAATGCTGATGGTGTTCAAAGAAGGAGACGGAAAGTATATAAGAATAGAAGTGATTATTACGAGGAGTTAGATGATCAAGACTTTTTTAGACGATTCCGTTTGACGAAGCTTTTCTTCTCGAGGCCTTTATTTGTCTCATTGTCCTTCCATATCTAATACCGGTAGCAAACAGATTGCGCCAAGAACACAGATCAAGATCAAGGAATATAAAATATATATTTATTGTTTTCTCCCTGACGCAGATCCACTCATGCCAACTAGTGAGAGGTGTCAAGAAATCTACAAATCGAACCAGAAATATGTACCAAATATTGAAAATTATGCGCAGATCTGCTAACCTACCGTAAACATTAACCGGAACATGGTAAGAAGGATCGAATGTTTACCGGGACTTTATTCCGACCGTGAAGCCAACTGTCAGTTAGAGTTTACTGTCACTTTACTGGAGATTGTATGAACGGGCATTAAAGTATGTGAGTACGCTCGCCAAAGGAGCAGATGACTTCATAGTTTCGCCCCTTAAACCCTCAATAAATAACTAACTCTCTAACTAACACTCACCAAGCCATAGGCCGTGGAAACAAGGCTGTAAGAACGCATGCGTGGCCATATATCTTACTTTGTGACCACATCTTCACATTAATATCTTCCTTTTCGTCTGCAGAGTCTGCAATTTGAATAGTAGCCTATCTACGAGGTGTTGGTTCACTTTCTGAATGTCTTGTCTCATTTGATGTTTCAGGTGAGTCTGTCCTTGCTGTACCGCCCACTTGAGGGGGAGGTGAGTCTGTCCTTGCTGTACCGCCCACTTGAGGGGGAGGTGAGTCTGTCCTTGCTGTACCGCCCACTTGTGGGGGAGGTGAGTCTTGATAAAATATACAACACTTGGACAAATTAGATTTAATCTTAAAAGTAAGGGCTAGACTGAGATGATATGCGTCAGAGTCGTTCCTAAAGTTCTATAATTTCCGTAGTTCCCGCTCTGAATGATACAGAGCTCTAAATATCCACAATTTCCGACACTTGCTAATAGAGTGCTTGAGATGTAAGTCAAAAAGACACCTTGTTAATTCTCCCCTTCTGTGATCTATGAAATTGTTAGTCAATTTATCAGAGCATTAGGCTATTCCAGCCCTCAGACCAGTATTTTTTTGAAAAACGTTTGATCAACTAAATTATATTACCTTAAGAACCAAAATAGTGACTAATATTACCTTTTATACAGGGTGAGTGGGGAATAACTAAGCAGCCGAAAACTTAAGATTCCCAAGGCTAGAAAGCGTCAAAAATAACGAGATGTTTTGGTAAAATGTGTGTGGATTAGCGGGGAACAATGTCTCGCCACTGAATTTAGACATGTATAGCAGATAATTAATTTGTTCGTTCTATAGACTTTGTGTTTGCCCCAGGTTGTGCAACATACCAAACAAAGAAATTTGGCCCAGAGTGAATTTGTGTACAGCGAATGATTTTCCCAAAAATCCATGAAGGGCCTAGGCCGACCAAGCGACCGCTGCCTAGCCATTTGACCTGCAGATATTGGGGTGACGCGTGATCAGTGCATCGGGTCCCCTCAGCCGTTAATCTTGGTTTTCGTGATCGGGGAGCTATCCACTGTCAGACAGCTACTCAATTGTCCTCACGAGGCTGAGTGAGCCCCGTTCCATCCCTCAAGTCATTTTTTAAATCCCTGACGGAGCCGGGAATCGAACCCGGGGCCTCCTGGTGAGAGGCAGGCGCGCTACCCCAACTCCATGGGGCGGGCTAGGGAAATTGGGTAGGCCTATAGCCTACATAACAAATAGACAATCGGCACCTGTAAGAGCAAAATGTGGCTTATCAGCGTTGTTCATATCGCATTCATGGCTAAGGAAGCTATTGAGGTACAGGAGAAGTTGAGTAACAGCATTAAGAGCATGACCACTGCCTGTGGATACTGTGATAGATGCTGGGTGCTGTGCACAGATGCGGTGTGAAAATCAATGGTTAACTACTTCACTCATAATAGAATAGCTTTTAAGCCTGTCGACGCGAGTATACCCAATTCGTTTCGGTGGGGAGCACCATTTTATTGAATCACATAGTGTAATAGTTTGGTTGAGCTCTTATTCTTTTATAAGTTACTGTATAATAATGATATATATTCCGGAATGTGCCATATTACATGATAATGGGTTGATAATTAAAAATTACGAGCCTTACAGTAGTCGCATATGATGTGTAACATCTGAAATAGAAGAAACCTCACGTGAAATTGTTGATACACCGGTATTTTATACAATTATTGCCACAAATATTTATCTATTGTAAAAGGGAGTGTTTTACAGATATTGTAGTTTATAAAACGGAACTCATTTTATTGGATGATTTGTAGCTTCCACCAGCACTAGCCTAAATAAAGAATACGATATGGATCAACTAGATTAATAGACGCGACACCGCTCATAACCTTAAATTCCTTATAAACAGGTCCTCTTGTTTCACAGACCAACATGTAATTTCATATGGATTCTGTTAAAATGAGTCATATTGATATGATAAATAACGTTTAAAATGATAATCTGGCAGCAAAAATTTCTACTCCGCCCAGGATTCGAACCCAAGATCTCTTGATTCAGTCATACGCAATAACCCCACGGCTATTTCGACTACGCAAATATTGTGCACAAGATGGTGACTTATTTCCACGTTCCAATAATACTGCAGTACGGAATTAAGTTTCATTTATATTTTGCTTGTTTCGATAATGTTCCTTAGTGACATTGAGTTTAAAATGCCTTATGCCAATGCAATGCCGACTACTTACAATGTTTGATATTAAGGCATTTTACCATTTAAATACTGATACGAAGACTTCGAACATGTACCATGTCATTTGTTTAAATCACTTGACCCCAGAGTTCGCATCGGCGTTTTCCGTTCAGTATGTCATATACATTCCACATGGCCGAGCGTCATGGTATCAATTTTCGACACCGCGCACTGATTGTTTCTCTTACTAGAGCCAGCTGGATCGATCGATCGAGTTGGCAGTGCGTCTTATACTTTCGTTCGATCCACCACTGCCAGCTAGGGCACACTTCCATTCGATCGATCGAGCGGGCAGTGCATACTTCCGTTGTCCACGACTGCCAGCTAGTACACTTCCGTTTAATCGATCGAGCGGGCAGTGCATACTTCCGTTGTCCACCACTGTCAGCTAGTACACTTCCGTTTGATCGATCGAGCGGGCAGTGCATACTTCCGTTTGATCCACTACTGCCAGCTCGATCGTTCCGATCCACTTCCGTCCCCAATTTTCAAAATCACTCCCACAAAACTATCCAGCAACCGAGCGGAAAGGTGTAAAACATCAATAAACGTAAGTATATCGTAGAGCAGAACTCCCTCTCTCAAGCCGCAGCCTGTTATAACCACCAACTAGGATTCATCCGATAAGAGGTAAGATACCATATACTGTAATCTAATATTTGAAAAGAAGGAACGACAAGCAAATCGTTAAACAATTGAATAGGAAAATCGGCTTAAAATGATGTTATAGCATGGCAATTAGACCTGGCCTGTCATGGCGGAGTCTCGTCTAGGAGGGGAAGTAGTGGGATCACTAGACGCAAATGCGATTTCCCCTCTTTGGTGGAACAACTGTTTGGGGCTGCTCGCTGCTCGTCATTGTTACATTATGCAAGCATAAAGTATCGAATAGGAGCATTCTCAGTGACATAGCAATGATATTGGTGGTAATGAACTGAGAGCGCACCCACTTCACACACTCCTGACAGGAAGCTTGTTGCCGTGCTTGTCAAAGTACAGAGCCACTCAGTCTTGCTTCGCATGCCTCGACAGCATCTGTACCCTGCCAAGGTGTTGGGAATAATGACTACTTGGCTACATCTAACTAGCGCGTGATGAAGTATGTGCTCACTGGTTGACAAAGAATCCAGGCGGGGGGATGACGTAATGCAACTGGACGCACATGCGCATCGGAAGGTTCAGATCTAACTTGTTCCGTCATACTTAATACATTGCATCTGCCATTGTACATAAGTGCGATATCCCTATCCGGCGAACCTAAATTAGGCCAAGGTGAGCTGGATCTGATGATGTTCGCTTGACGAACGAAACAAGTCAATGGAACCCCCATTTGTGTGAGAAGTATTTCATTGGACGTATAAATCATAAATGTATTTATTTCAGGCACTACGTGATTCAAAAATAATATCAGTTATTCTCCGCCCAATCTAACTGTGTACACCTGCGTGTTGACCGACTGAAAATATATTATATTATTAGATTAATGGTTCAACACTGAAAAATGACTTCTAATAGTAGAATGTCTCACCTACCTCACTCCTCACCTTGTTGAGTATTCCTCATAATAGTGCTGCCTTGGGTGTTTGTGGGTTCCTACCCATATAACGTTTTGAGGATCTGGTATGCATCAGACCCAGACTGTGGATATGCCCTTTGATCAAAATGTCACAATCGAGTATATATCCTTGAGTGTGTTTGGGTCTTCAGTCTTCTGACTGGTATGATGCAGCGCTCCATGCCTCCCTGTCCTGAGCTAATCATTTCATCACTACATAGCTATCACAACCTACATCCAAGGCAATGTGTGCAACATATTCTACAGATCTTTCCCTCGACCCTTCCTTCTATAATCTTTGCTATTCCTGGGTGTCTTAACATGCGTCCTACTAACCTGTCTCTTCTCTTCATTAGCAGTTAGACAGAAACATCTCTCCTCTCCCACACGTCTTCATACCTCTTCATATGTAACCCTATCTACCGATCCGATCTTCATCATTCTCCCGTAACACCACATTTCAAACGCTTCAATTCTCCTCTTTTCTGCTGCAACAATAGTCCTAGTTTCACTTCCCTAGAGCGCCACAGTTGAAGGCTGTCAAAAAAAGTTCATAATACCTAAATCTAGCCTATATTCGATGTCAACAGATTCCTTTTCAGTTGAAATGCTTTCCTTGCCTGAACGAACCTACATTTTATATCCTCTTTGCTTCGTCCATCACTGGATATGTTGCTTCCTAGGTAACAGAAGTCTCCTACTTCCTTTAGCTTTTCACCTGCCAAATTGACGTCCATAGAGGTTTCTGATTTATTGATGTGTAACTCGGTAGCTGGACATTTTTGTGGGAGTGATTTTTTAGCCTATTTTCAATTTTGAAAAAATAGGCTTATGAGATCACCTTTTGTCCGTGTGTGTGCGCGTGTGTGTGTGTGAGGTGTGTGTGTGTGTGTGTCCCTAATAAAATCTAAACGGCTGGAGCGATTTCAATGAAACTCGGTAAGTTCATAGCATTATTCCCGGCGACCTCGACCGCGCCCTTCAAATTTTGTTACGTCTCACCAATCCAACATGGCGGCTGTGCGAAATATTTCACTAGCATTCAATATCTCCCAAACTATTACCGATATCGGCCTGAAATTGTGTACGGTGATAAAGGGCACTACTATAAGTTCACCTATGAGACTTTCAAAAACCTGGTAACTACAAAACCAACATGGCGGTCAAGCGAAATTGAGACTTTTAAATAGACATTTCTCGCTATTTAACTATCCAAACGTAATGAAACTTGGTACAGCAAATGTTTATATACATTGTAATGCACTGGAGTCTAATATAGTTCAATTGTTTACATAACCTCAAAATGGCGGCTGTGCGAAATATTTCACTGACATTCTATATCTCCGAAACTATTACAGATATCATCATGCAATTTTGTACGGTGATAAAGGGTGCTGTTAGAAGTTTACCTATGTATATTTCATAAACCTGTAAAGTACAAAACGAACATGGCGACCAAGCGAATTTGAAATATTTTAATAGACTTTTCTCGTGATTTAACGCTCTGAGCGCAGTGTAATGTGGTACAGTAAATGATTTTGCAGATTGTAATGCACTGCCATCTAATTTAATTCAATTGTTTACATAACCTCAAGATGGCGGCTTTGCGAAATTTTAAAATTAAGTTTTTATTCTTGTGTCTTAATCATGCGATCGAAGTGAAAGTTTGAATAATGAAGCTAGGCAATAATTGTCCTTGAATGGTACATAACTCTATGGCCTATACATATAACAATCCTAAATGGCGAGCTTCCGAAATATTTAGACGGTTCTCAATATCTATGAATCTTTTACAGCAACCAAACTGATTTTTTTAATGTTCATAGAGACTATGAACATATGTTCACCTATAGGACTTTCAGTAACCTGGTGAGCACAAATCCAACATGGCGGCGACGCGAAGTATAAATATTTAAATGGACTTTTCTCGCGAATTAACTATCTGAGTGCCGTGAAACGTTGCACGTTAAATGCTTATACAAATGTTGATCCACTGGCATGTAATTTATTTCAATTGTTTGCAAAATCACAAGATGGCTGGTGTGCGTAATTTTATAATCTCGTTTTTATTTCTTGTGTTCTAATCATGCGATTGAAGTTTGAATACCACACGTACACAATAATCTTAATGTAATGGTCCAAAAATAAAAATCCATCCTGGCGACCATATGAAATATGTAGACGGTTCTCAATATCTACGAATCTGTTACAGCAATTAAACTGAAATTTTGTATGTTGATAGAGACAATTAACAAGAGCAGGATATATGAAAATAGGTCGTATAGTTCTTCACGGAACTACTTGTTTCAGCTGCATTCCAATATTTTTTTATTTATATTTATTAATTTTCATCATGAATTATTGTTCCCTCAACACGGAGTCCATAACATTCAAACTGAATACGCACTGACCACCATCTCTTGATGTCATTATTGAGTGGTATTGGGAATATGTGAATAGATGGGCTGGCTGAATTGATTTTCATTTACCAATGGTCCATGTAGGCTGGAGCCAAACTTCAGATTCCGTCGTAGCATGTGTTCTTTTTTCCCTGGTGAAGAGATCTAACCTGACCCCTTGCGATAAGAGCTGTCCTCCCACACAGATTTAGTACAGTAGACAATCTCACAACAACGTAATTCAAGATCTCTTGGGGCGCCGGGATTCTTATCTCGCTGAACAAATAAAGCGCCTGTTCCTATGTGAGCTTTCCTTTACGTCTGGGTTTAGCAACTCGATTAGGAAATGTTCCGTGTGAAGATTGATTGAGATTTACGAGATAAAACGATCTTCAGTCAGTATCGCCCTAATGACAATTGCGCACATTCAGTTGATACTAATGCTTGCAATACTTTCCATTCATGAGCAATGATGTAACGCGGCCAAAGTATTCCTGTAAAGAAATTACAGGGTGGTCCAAATGCCACTACGCATTCTCCTAGACTAATTGTTTCAACATCAGGCCCAGCCTGACTGAACGTATAGATAATTTTTACCTAAATGGTTGCAGTCTTAACTTACTATACAAACCACAACCACTTTGTATCTCTGGTTCCTACTATCACCGTGATGATTCTCGACCACACAACGCAACAGTTGTGTGAATCTACCTTACTGAAGTGTTTAGCGGAATCGTTATTGGACGTCGAGGCCACCCTGGTCACCATTCATTCATTCATTCATTCATTCATTTATTTGCAATGGGGGGTGTGTCCTCCGGTGGCAAATTGGATGTACATAACAAGTAAATAATTATACATAACAATTCAATAACAATATTATACAACAATTAAACTGGAGCATTTACACAAATAGTCAGTCTTTTCTTTAACACACCTATATGTTTGGGAAAAGGCTCTAACACTGTGGCAGGTAGAGAGTTCCAGTTATCAATGGCACGGTTTACAAAAGAATATTTACCATAATTTGTTCGCCGTGGTCGGCCCTTAACTTTGAAAGGATGATCACTCCTACCTATGTAAGTGGGTTTTCCCAATCGTTTGCTAAGCTCACCCCATGCTGGTTGATTTGTATACGTGTTGTACATAGCGCAGAGTCTAGATTTCATCCTCCTAGCCTCCAGTGATTCCCACCCAATTTTCTCTAACATACGGCTCACACTGCTCCTGGGATTAAAGTCACTGAGCACAAATCTAGTGGCCTTTCTTTGTACCATTTCCAACTCATTGATGAGCCCTACTTTATATGGATCCCAAACCGCCGAGGCATATTCCAGAATAGGTCTTACAAGTGACAAATAGGCTAATTCTTTAGCAGAGGTACTACTTCCTTTTAATACCCTCATTACAAAGTGCAGGGATTTGTAAGCTTTTGAAACTACACATCCTACATGACTACTCTATTTCATATCATTCCTTACGTGAACACCCAAATATTTGCAAGAATCTTCTTCTTCAAGTATTTCCGAGCCAATCTTATATTGAAAATCCTGCCTTCGCACTTTCCCTATTTTTAAGAGACTACATTTTCTTGTGTTTATTATCTTTTATTTTCAATCGCCCACTTATAGACCAGGTTCAGGTCCCCTTGAAGCACTGCATTGTCTTGTGAGTCATGTATCTTTCGATATATTACACAATCATCCGCAAACAATCGACAGTCACTGCGAATCCCATTTGGTAAGTCATTTATAAACGCCAAAAATAACAAAGTTCCGATTACGCTGCCCTGAGGGATACCCGACGTTACGGTAATTACATCCGAGAATATGCCTTCGACTTTCACTTTCTGGGAACGACCCGTCAAAAATTCTTGGATCCATAAAATTACTCTTCTATCAATCTTCGTCGAAGCTAATTTATGGAGTAGCATGTCATGCGGCACGACATCGAATGCCTTCGCAAAATCTATAACCACGGCGTCGACTGAAACTCCATGGTCTAACGATTCGCTAATGTCTTGAAAAAGTGATAGCATCTGACTCTCGCATGAGTAACCTTTCCGAAATCCATGTTGCCTATCATTAAACCATGATAATGTTTCCCACTGTTCCCTCAAGTAGTCGCAAATGAGATGCTCCATCTGTTTACAAACGATGGACGTAAGGTTAACCGGCCTGTAGTTGCCCAATTCAAGTCTGCTCCCTCCCTTAAATATTGGGACTACCGTAGCTGTTTTCCAGTCATCTGGGATTTGCGCATTGTTTATGGACACATTAAACATTACCTCCATGTATCGTGCCACGGCCCTACTTCACTAACAATATTATCAGGACCCTTTGATACATTGAAACGTAGTTTTTGTATTAGCTTTACAATTGCTGACTGGTTTATTTGGAACAGGGGAGCCCCTGATTCTTCTTTAAGGTCCAACACACAGCTATTGGATTTATTGAACACACTAACGTAAAAGACATTTAATTCATTAGCAATGGCCTGTTTCTCAGTAATTAATTTACCGTCACCGTACATTATCATCGACAAATTATTTGAATTTCCCTTTCTTCTCCTAACATAACTGTAAATTTTTTTCCACCCATCACCTCCCGAACCAAGTAAACCTTGCATATAACTGTCATGGGCAGCCCTCTTTTTTAAGACGAGCTCTCTTGATAAGGACTTAAATTTCAACATATACTTGTCACTATCATGTCTTTTATTGTATAATTTCCTAATTTTCCGTTTTAGACTCCTAATTTCTCGTGTGTATTACCAGACCTCAATCCCATAGACTTTTCATTTCATTTCATTTAAAGGAGTGTTTAAATATATGGTTGATGCTTAAAAAACCAACATCAATTAAGGATTTGATACCAGCCGTTGATACAGTTCTTAAGTCAGTGATTCCGATCCGCAATTGTGAGAAAAAGTATGACTTTGAGACATGGACAAACGTTTTAGGGACAGGGTCAGATGCAATACAAAATAATCTAGACGGGCCGAAAGAAAAACAACACATGATTACAAATAGATTAATTCTGAATTTTAAATCAAACAAAACTTTTAGACTACAATGTTAGAAATCTTAGGAAAAAAGAACACACCTTATTCTTCTTGGTTCGTTGAGGCCCCTTGGAACACGTGATTCCTAGCTTATCCCAGTATAGTATTTCTTCTTCATTGCACTATGAACACAGCTTCATTATTTGTTAGGAGAGGAAGCAGTATGTGACAAGTGAAACTGTGACTGTGCTTCTGAACATTTTTCAGAATCTGGATGAAACTGGGATGAGCTGATTCTTAGTAGCGCAGCTAAATGGTGAACTGTTAATATATTTCTGATGCTAATTTTGTGAAGCTTAATTGAGTAGTCTAGAATCAAACTGCCCTTTCTCCAAAATTATCGAAAATGAGGTTATTGTATGTTTCAATGCGGAATTGTCTGAAGAATATAATAAACTGGTCGGTTGGTGTCAAACAGCACTATATCCATGTTAAAATAGGTAAGAAAATTACCGCTTGGAGACGAACAGCACTTTCTCCTACGGATAAAGTGCAGAATGACTCCAAGTTAGCGCCAGCCAATGGCAGCCTCCCATTTGTCGCCATAGATTTGGTATCAAAGTACTCATCTGTCAAGAAGGTTAGTGCGGACACCAACATTTATGATGTTAAGGAGTCCACGAAAGGTGTTGTATAAAAAATGTACATCTTAAATTCAATGGTTTGAAAATCTACTTATTTACCTTAATTTTTGTAATGGTCTGCATTTTTCCGTAAAATAGATATTTCTTACGTCTAAAATGCCTTATTTCATCTTGTAAATGTGATATTACAATTCTTAAATTACATTTTATATTGCCACCTGAGTGCACTTTATGAATGACCTAGAGACAAAGTGCACTTTCTCCAACATTAAATCTCCTTAAATATTCAGGTAGGTCAATAAAATCGGCTTTTATGTATTGCTAATGTGTTCCGTAAGTCAAATCTTTAATATACACTCATCAGTTTCACTAATTATCTTTGAGTTCAGCTGGAATCAGTTTTTGGGCTCTACTGAATAATCATGTTTTTGGAGAAAGTGCGGTTTGATTCTGGGCTACTCAATTGTAGAAAACACCTGTTCACAGATATAGGAAGATGCAAACATGGCAGTTATCTTCTTTACATGAGATTTCTTGTTTGAGAAGCTTCATTTTGGTATGGCCTGTAGAACTCAATTTTCGAAACCTGAGGAATAGTTGCTTCAATTCATTGTAACTCAATCAGTTCTAGCTGCTAATAAATTACACAAAAAACATAAACACAATGGGATAGAAACAGTTCTTCACTTCTAGGTACACAGAACAGGAAATATGACCTATGTGTAATTGTAGCTAGTATAATTCGAAACCATGTCGCGGGCCGGATTAGACTAGCTCAAGGGCCGCACTTTGCCCATGACTGGTAAGTGAATAAGGTCGTTTTATGTCGACATAGGAAGAAAACAATTCGAAAAGTCTTCGTTAGAGCTTGCATTGGTGTAGGGGCCCTCCCATTTGTCCGCTAGCAAACATGTTGTAACGTGTTTTTCGTGGGGATTTTACGCCACTGGCATAAGTCAGTAGGAAGCCATTCTATATTTATTTACGCGGCAAATTGTTCAGCCAAGAGAAGTTTTCATGTAACTTATTATTATTATTATTATTAAGGTATTTCTTTGGAGCATTTTTTATAAAATTATAAGTAATCAGATAGGTTTTCTATGTTATAGAAAACACTATCAAGCAAATTATTACGAACAACATTATCGTAAGAAAATTATATGATTACGGAATTTTACGGAGTTTTGTCAGTTAGGGTATTTTGAGAGAGATGATTCACGGGGAATTCGGCTACGGGCTTAATCTTGTCGAGTAGCATGACGCAAGTTGGGTTGCTGCTTCATGAAAAGGCGAAATGGCCTGGACCGGTAATCGACACCATCGCCGCGCATAGTGTAATGACCCGGAGGAGGGGAAGATCGCGTGGTGGGTCAACCAATCAGAGGAGACCGGGCGACTGGAAGACGGCTCCGGAGTGGGGATGCGACGAGAGCATATATGGTTTGCGCGCCGTGGAGGCAGTACGACTATCTTTGTAAAACTTAACCAGTGTGGTTGTACGTGTGGTTGGTTCCGATATTCGGACCATAAGTTATCATATCTACAAGTATCTCATCAACTAACGAAGAAGATGACGACGACCAGGAGGCTGTGGGAAGCTCTCTACAACATCCAGTACGAGGGAAATGCTACGGCAATTTCCAGTGGTAAGCGCGAATGACTCAGAACTACGTAATCTCTCATCTCTTTGTTTTATACTCAGTATTTCAGTAGCTTCATAGCTTGGAAATAAGAGTAAAATCAGTAATTTATCCGAATCCGTTTTCACGTAATTTTCTAGCGGTAATATTCAAATCGCAACGCTCCAATTTAAATTCAAACTTATTATTATTATTATTATTATTATTATTATTATTAATTTTGCAATGCTCGTTTTATATAATAAATTCATTTCTTTTAACCATGCAATCTTTGCTTTCAGTAGGTAGCATTAGATATAGACCAATTCCTTCTCCTGATACAATTGTTTGTTGGGTTAATGATCAAATCATACCACGATCTGAGTGAAAAGATTCTTGAAGGTGTTCTACCAGAGCTAGGTGTTGTTAAATATAAATTTAGATTTCAACATAGCGTTGAGGTCTTGGCGCCCATTAAAACAACATATCTTAGTCAGAATAAATATTTCAAAGTGCAAGACAGAGCTAGTAAGAAACCATTACATTTGTCACGCAACAGTGAGGGCAATAGAAACCGTTACAATTGTACGCTCAACGTGGAGCAAAGAAAAACCGTTTCAATGTATTGGGACAAATCAAGGCAACACCTAATAGACACCATTACATTCTTGGAAAGGGAAAATGACCTCGTAGTTCCTCCCCTTAAAACCGCAATATTTATAAAACTATTCATTCTCTTAATCATGAAGGCGTTCTTCTATTTCCACATTGAAATATGAACTGAATATGGGGATCTGCATTCATTCATCCATTCATTCATTCAGTCAGTCAGTAAGATTCTTAGGAGAAGGATGTGCTTGCAGGATGGTCATACTTCCTTTACGTTTCTTTTTACCTGCGAACAACACGGGCTCACCCTTCCTGGTATTTAGTTCCTAACTGCGGAGATCAATCTAGCGTCTCAACAGGACTACGCCGTTGGCAATTTGGGAGTCATTCAATAATGAGAATAGAAGAGTAGATAGCAAACATGTCTCTGTTACGTTGTCTGGAAGCGCTACAGTGAACGAACTGTAAGTTGTTTCTACGATCCCTATAATATGCATGTTGCATGTTGCAGCAGGGCAGGCCATTTGGCTCCTGGCCGGAAGTTTAACCTACTGTTATACCGACTACGTAACTCGCTTCTCCCCTCACTACGATCGGTGCACAGCTTGGTCAGTAAATGACCTTGCTGAAATAAATATGTGCATTTATTAACCTACTTTCGATTTTTGCAAAAAAATGAAAGTAGACTTATGAGATCTATACAGGGCGAAAAATTGTGTGTCTGTCTGTGTGTGAGTGTGTGTACTCTGAATGTCTGTCCCCCCCCTATCAATTCAAACTCGGTGTAACCGAATTGAACGAAATTTGGTTCAGAGGTAGCACTAGCAAAGGGCACCTCAGTGCAATGTTTTATATCGCCGCCATCTTGACGGAAAAGTAATGCCGGCCACCCAAATGTTCAAAGCTTAAATCAAATTACGACTAACCTAATCATCCGATCTCTATTAAATTTTGCAACAACATATATTTATTTGGCGAGCGTCTTTTGACTAAACTACAAGGTCACCAACGCAACAGTTTGCATATGGCGGCCATGTATGTGTGCAAATCGATTCCCCTATCAATTCAAACACGGTGAAACCGAATTGAACAAAATTTGGTACAGAGGTAGCAGTAGCAAAGGACACCCCAGTGTCATGTTTTATATTGCCGCCATCTTGACGAAAACGTAATGGCGGGCACCCATATGTTAAAAGCTTAAATCAAATAACCACCATCTTAAAAATCCGATCTCAACTAAATTGTGCAACATTATACCTATGTGTATGAAGAATCTTTTGCCCAAAATACAAGGTCATCAGCCCAATACTTTGCAGATCGCGGATATGAATGTGTGAAATTCGATTCCCCCTATGTATTCAAACACGGTGAAACCGAATTGAACAAAATTTGGTACAGAGGTAACACTAGCAAAGGGCACCTCAGTGTGATGTATTATATTGCCGCCATCTTGACGTAAACGTAATGGCGGCCACCCAAATGTTAAAAGCTTAAATCAAATTATGACCAACCTAATAATCTGTTCTCTACCAAATTTTGCAACAACGTACCTTCCTGTGGGAAACATATTTTAACCAAACTACAAGATCATCAGCCCAATAGTTTGCAGATGGCGGCCATGTATGTGTGCAAATAGATTACCCCTTTCAAGTCAAACATGATGAAACCGAATTGAACGAAATTTGGTACAGAGGTAGCACTAGCAAAGAGCACCTCACTGTAATGTTTTACCGTATATCGCCGCTATCTTGACGGAAACGTAATGGCAGCCATCCAAATGTTCAATGCTTGGATCAAATTACGACTAACCTAATCATCCGATCTCTACCAAATTATGCAACAACATATATTCATATGTTAGACGTCTTTTGACTAAACTACAAGGGCATCAGCCCAATAGTTTACAGACGGCGGCCATGTATGTGCACAAATTGATTCCCCCTATCTATTCAAACTCGGTGAAACCGAATTGAACAAAATTAGGTACAGAGGTAACACTAGCAAAGGGCACCTCAGTGTCACGTTTCATACTGCCGCCATCTTGACGGAAACGTAATGGTGGCACCCAAATGTAAAAAGTTTAAATCAAATTACGACCAACCTAATCATCTGATCTCTACCATATTTTGCAACAACATACCTTTATCTGAGAAGCGTTCTTTGACCAAGCTACAAGGCCATCAGTCCAATTGTTTGCATATGGCTGCCATGTATGTGTGCAAATCGATTCCCCTATCAATTCAAACACGATAAAACCGAATCGGAAGAAATTTGGTACATAGTTAGCAGTAGCAAAGGGCATCTCATATTCATGTTTAATATCCGTATAGCACGTTCTTTTTAACAAGCTACTACAACCAACATTCAATTATACTCCTTGAAAAGGACAAAGAGTTATAACAATACCCATGCATTTAGGAGAATGTAGGCTATATGTTCTTAACTGAACATCTTGTTTTAATACACGGATACCAAAATGCAGTAAATGCTCAATGGATAATGCCTAATGTGCATAGTGTCTTAAGCCAACAATCGTCGTCGTATTACAGTTACTTGCTAAGATATTTCAGATGTGAAATGGGGCCTTGGTACATGATATATTCGCAGTTACCTTAATGCATCGATGACGACATGAAAGTTGGTGTTACGTGAATTCGATATTTGTTAAAATTACATTCAGCCATGCAGACGTACGGACATACAGACATACATGCAGATAGACTGAAATCGAACAAACCGTTACTTTGAGCAACGAATTCGGGTGAGTCTCCCCAGCGTTTAACGTACAGTAGATTAGGGAGGGAGTGGACTGGCAGTGCTGGTGTGACGTCAGCTCGTCAGTACGTGCTCGCACCCAAAAAGAGTGTAGCATGTGACGTCACCGCGCTTTGTACGTCTGATGCAGAGGACGAGGAAATAGTGTGAGGCATTCGGGATGCAGCAATGTAGGAAAGACAGGAATCATCTGATGTTAATGACACAACGGACTGAACATCTTGCATGTTTTAATGTTAATGCTCCTTGTTGCAGTTTCACAATTGATCACAGATTATAACCAATGGCATTTCAGCTCACTCCTATAAAAAGAAAAAGAGCCTCACAGTAGTCGCATATGATGTGTAACATCTACTATGAAATTGAGATGAAATATATGTGAAGTCAATTTATTTCGGTTGTACTCAAACAATTTTTAATTTTTCTCACGTTTCTTTTGTCAATAATTTCGCATATATTCTGCTTTGCGTTTACCCTTCTCTGCAAATCACAAAATTATTAAAAAAGGGGCGTCACCCCGAGTCCTACAACTCCTCATACAAGTCCCTAGCATTATTGGTTCGCGAGATATTAAAAAGCCGATGACCTATTAGTTTTGGGTCCTTTGGTTAAATTAAGGGGGGTATAGGAAAAGAGGGTGCGTCACCTCACGCAAAACGGTTTGGCACCATCTCACAACCATCTCTCCGCCACCGCGCGTGCTCATTGGCCAAATCAAATAGCCCGCGCTTCCCCGGTTTTCTGTTACACATTTCCGTCCCGTGATGCGCGTACTTGTGACACTCGCGGCTCTTTCTCGCCCTCAAATATAACTTACGTTGTTAGCCTACATTTCACATTTTGCAAAAATGAGGAAAAAGTAGACATGAGATCGATTCGGGAAAATGTGTGTCTGTCTGTCTGTCTGGCTGTGTGTGTTTCCCCCGCCCCCCCGCCCCCCTATCAACTCCTAAACGGCTGCAGCAATCAAAACCAAATTTAGTATGAGTAAAGATGTTCACCGGAATATCTCACGTCCATATTTGAAAATGATGTCAGTGCTACCAACGGCTGAAAACACGCACTAGAAATTTGAGCTCCATGTTGGATATCTCGCAAGGTATGCATGGGAGCTATTCGAAAATTGGTACACATGCAGATAATACTATTTCAGTTTAATTTCCAGGAGGCCAACAATGACAGTGTTGCTAAAATAATTTTAAGCCTTCTGATAAGTCCAATGTTTAAATGCATATAACTTCTACACTATGAATTGGATTTCAACCAAATTTTGTTTGTAATATCTGTACTTAAACAGATATGATTGAGCGTATTCTTAAGAGCCACCAGGGCTGCGTTCTGTTAATAATTGCTCTCTCAATTTTTTTTTTATCCAAATACCAATATATCAGAAAGTATGCAAGCCAAAAGCTATAAACTATGCACATGTATATTCTGATATTTTAGATTAATTTGGAGTAACTTATATACGTCAGTTCTACCAACATGATTATAAGCCTGCAGATAGTACCAATTTTTAAATACATGTAAATTCTATACTATCTGTTCGATTTCAACCAAATTTCGTATGTGCTATGTGTACTATAACAGATATGACTGTAAGTATTGTTAAGAGCAATCAGGGCTGCCAACTGTTAATAAATGCTGTCTATATTTGTTTACCCTAATATCAATATAACAGAAAGTATGCAAGCCAACAGCTCTATACTTTGCACACGTATAGCACCTGACATTGTAGATTAATTTGGAGTAATTAATACAAGGCAGTGCTGCCAACATGATTCTATGCCTGCTGATATGTCCAATTTTAAAATACATGTAACTTCTATACTAACAAATGGATTTCATCCAAGATTGGCACTACAGGATATCATAATATTTCAGATTATTTCTGACCAGCACACGCATGGTATTGTTGGCAACATGCTTTTACGCGTGCTGATAGATCCAGTGTCTAACTGCATGTAACGTCCATTGGACTTCAACCAAATTTTGTATTCTGTACCTTAAGAGAAGGAACTAAGAATGTATTCAGTCACCAGGGCTGCCAACTGTAGTGCTCTATTAGGCTACATTATACCAGGTATATTTTGAACTAATTAGATATTTCGATATTACCAACTTAATTTCGTCATTATTCTTGATAGGCTCATATACTGTAGAATAATCATTGGCATGAAAAGTAGGCTGTATAGTTCTTCACGGAACTTGTCGTTTTGTTCTCATATAGACTAACTTATCATCAATTTAATCCGATGACAATGTGATGTTCTCTGAACTGCGGCATTATGAGGAATGAGATACATCCGTTTTACCGCGCAATTGAATGCAGTTTTCTTTGATATCAAGCAGTCTTTTACTATACCCCCCACCCCTTCACCCCAACCCCCCTCCGCTCCTCTTAATGAACACCCAGAACAATTATCTGCTGGCCGCCGCTGATTTAACGTAACTCGACAACAGCTTATATGCCCAAGGTCGCACGGTCAAACCTGGCCGAAGTTGTCGGATTTTTTAAGAGCGTTAAAATCCCTCAGTCACCTCCGTAGCGTAGCGGTCAGCATGGTTAGCTGCCGCCCCGGAGGTCCTGGGTTCGATTCCCGGCTCTGCCACGAAATTTGAAAAGTGGTACGAGGACTGGAACGGGGTCTACTCAGCCTCGGGTGGCCCAAATGAGTAGAGGGGGTTTGATTCCCCCTCAGCCATCCTCGAAGTGGTTTTCCGTGGTTTCCCACTTCGTCTTCGGGCAAATGCCGGGATGGTACCTACTGTAAGGCCACGACCGCCTCCTTCCCTCTTCCTACCCTATCCATCCCAAATCTTCCCTTCCCATCCCTCATGAGGCCCCTGTGCGCTTTGCAGGTGAGGCCGCCTGGGCGAAGTGCTGATCAGACCTCCCCAGTTGTATCCATCCCGACCAGATGTTCCAAGCTCCAGGACACTGCCCATAGAGGCGTTAGTGGTGAGTTCCCTCGCTGAGTCCGTGGGATCCACCAACCTAGAGGGTAAATTGACTAAATAAAAAAATGAAAAAAAAGTTAAAATCCCTCAGTATGCCTTCCTTCGGAGGGGAAGTAAAGCCGGTGGCCCCATGTCATAGATTTATGGCATGTTAAAGAACTTTCCACTATTTACACCTGTGGGAAGCTAAATTATAGGTTAAACATTTGACAAAATTCTCAGGTTTCGACGTTCGTCGCCAGGAGCCGACTGTGGTGGCATCTGGTAACCAAGTTCTGAACTAGTAGTCGTTGACGGTGGCGTTTGGTGGCAAAAGTAGAAACTACTTGAAAAGATTCAATGTTTGCAGTCCTTACTTGAATTGAAAACGGATAACACACACACTAATACAGTCATCACAATTAACACCGGTTATCAGTCAGATTCTACACAAACCCAAAGCACATGACCTACATGACCACGTTTTCGCAGCCCCTAAACTGAGGAACCAACCAACCAATCAACCAACCAACCAACGTATCTCGACAACGCCAAGTTGCAGGTAGTATCTCCCAGCTGAACGTGTTGCGGGCAACCATACATTCAAGGGAATGCTCCAATTCTTGTGTTAGTCCCTGTACAAGATTATCATATCCGCGTGAGTATCGCTATGTACATTATTTATATAGATGAGCTGTCATGATCTCGACTCTGTTGGTCTGTTCACAATATTCCTCATCGTTATAGACGTAGCCAGCTGTTGCCTCATTGCTGCCAATCAGCTCAAGTATCGATTCTACGAAAGGAAATGAGAATTGATTGCTCTGTCACTTTATAATCGGTATGACGTCAGTTTAAACGTCATCTTTAGAAGCAAAGAGAGAGGATTAATGTTAGCATTGAAATCCGATTATCTGACGATCTACAGATAAAAATACAAATATGGAGCGAGTTCTTAGTGCAGTTGTTGCTTCAATTAGGATACCTCGTGGCGTACCTCGTGGGATAATGGTCTCTATATTAACCACCTATCATTAAAACAGTTTATGCTTTCAAAGATGCTGATAGTTGAACCTTTAAGCCAAATTTCGGATAATTTTCTTTCCGAAATGCTAGAACATCTAAAAATCAAATATACCTACGTATCTACGTGACGTAGGCCTAATGTGTTGGATACAATTGATTAAAATGTTAAACTAAAAACATTAACAATTAAAGTATAAAAAGAAAATATAAATATAGAAATAAAAAACATAAACATTTAATTACAATAATAAAAGAAATATACAGATTAAAATAATGAACATAACTATAAAAAATATGAAAATAACAATTATTTTAAAATCAATTCGAAATTACCTAATTAATTTATTCAATAAAAATATTAAAATTAAATCTATAAATTGTAAATTATCAATAAATATATAAACATTAAAATTAGAGAAACAAAAAAAATAACATTATTGATTTTATTATAATATTTAAAATAAATTAAAACGTAAAAGCACATAAATATAAAAGGATAGTTTTGCCCTAAAAAGGGATAAACCGTTCACCAAGACCGCAGCATATACGGAGATCGGAGGTTCGATTCCCGGAGTTGACAGTGACTCTCCTGACGATGGTTCTTACCTGTGTTTTACCACGCTCCATCCAGATGAATACCGATATAGTACAGAGATGTGCAAATTATTATTCTTGACGGCAGTTTTCCAAAATTCCTTTTGTACTATTCACGGCTTAATGCACTGAAATATGTTTGCAAGGTGTTGAATTTACTTCAAATGTTTAACCAAGGATATTAAATATATTTTCTTTTAAGAAACTCAAAGTAAAATTATTTTTAGAATTTCTACTGTCAGAGTAGCCTTGCTGATGCAAAATCCCACATGTTTTATTTTGATTACTTCGCTCTACTTTTTGAGTGAATTTCGAGCTGAGAGATTTGGGGTCTCTTTTACTGATCAATCGTTCTTAAACTGTTCAAAGTTTCATAAACCATGGATTGAAATAACCTGACTTAGAGGGATTCTAAAGTCAATGAAAAATAGAAAACGGACCCAGCCCAGGTATCCCTCGGATAATCTAAAAGTTTTCAGATGCAATTCCTTATGGGAAAAGGTGTAAGTCCACGGTGGAGTAAACATTACTAAGTAGGGGGACAAACGATGCCATCTGTTGGCCAATAATATTCTTTATTTGATTCTAATAATTTGCATTCCTCTGTTCCTTATTTCAACTCCTGGGCACTTGTCTCTTTCCAGACATACATATACACTACTACAGTCATTACATAAACACAGGTTAGCATACAAAAACAACACACACTCAAATGCACGCTGATGATGACTAAGATGATCCTAGCTTGTAAACCCAATTAAAAACTAAAAGCTTCTATAAGACTGTCTGCGTGGTTCAACGGTGACGTCCTCGCCTGCTGTGGCCTAGGTTTTAGGATCGAATCCATGCGCAGTCAGTTGGCATTTGAGGTGGTCGAATGTGAGGAAGCCGTGTCAGTAGAAAGACTGGCACGCTAAAGATCTGAAAAATTAAAATAAGTTGATCGGTTAATAGTGACATAGGCCTATTTTCGAAAGCAACTCCTTATATTGTTAATTTTGTTCATCCAGGTTAATAGTTAAGATCTTAATCACTTTGCACATTTCATAGATGGAATATAGAGCATATGATTCTGAATTGAAAGGGAATATTTCCATATAGGCTGCTCTGCATAAAACATTTCCAGTTGAGATGAGTGAGTCATTGTTGTTTATACCCTTTAGAGCCGTGGTTCTGAACCCGTAGAAGTCTGCGGACCACTCAGCCTGAAACTGAATCATGTACGGACCACCCCTCCCCCTAATAGGCCTACACCTTATCAGTTGTAACACTTCCTCAATAACACTTATTTTAAAGATATTTCAATTCTAAACCTGATAGTCATCGCCGCGAATACATTCGGACGATTCTCGTTCAACGCACATCATTTTCTAAATCCCCATTTATTGGCCACTTTTATATATCCTACGTGCTGGTGGACCCTTTTCTCCCGCGTACCACCTGTGGTCCGCGGGCCACCCGTTAAGAACCACTGCAGAGGGTAGAACTATTATTAAAATAATTTATTTGTATTTATTTAATTTTAATTATTTTAGCAAAAAGTTTCATGTATTAATTCTATTTTGTGTCATATTTTTAGTTTTTATGTTAAAATGTTTTTATAATTATATTTTTTAAATTATTTTTATGATCTTAATTTTTTTTATAATTTGATGTTATTTTAGTTGTAATTTTATAAGCTTATGAATTATTTTATAAACTTATTTAATTTAAACAGTAATTTTTAATCTCATTAATTTTGACAATTTATTTATTTTCAATTTTAATTTCTTTCATATTTTATTATTTACGTTTTAATTATTTTTGTTAAAAACAATATAAAGCATATCAGGTCAAGAAGATAGAAAAATATGGTTTCATGGAATATTAACACTTACAAAAGAAAATTTGTTGACATAGCAGGTGGTTGATATACAGACCCCTAGCCTATAAAGGGTTGGGGTGGAACTACGTGGTCATCTGCTACAGTTGAAATGAATGAAACAAAATGAATGTACATTGCCTTAACTGGGCAACACTCTCCAGGCTGATGTTAATTTTAAATTGCAATCTCTTAATAATCGTATTAATGATAATACTGTTTACAATTGGGCACGCGCAGGAGGGTTAATAACATTGCGGACACGCATCAAACAGATAAGCATTTTTCAATTAAGCCTTATCCCCGTTGCAAACTCATTAGTCGTGATAATGTTGATACTGTTTAATTAATTTATTTTGATTGATTTCAACGGTTGATATTTCTAAATATAGATACGCCCTGGTGGTCCATAATTACTTTGAAGTGAATTTGCAATAAATCCAGGCCATCTATTTGGTGATTCACTGAATGGAGAAGGTTATTCTTGAGATGTTGAGCATAATTCCGGCCCTCAAGAAGTTAATTGCGCCAAGGAAGAGACTGTCACTGGTCTGTATCCACTTGAAGTGGGTGGTAATGATGCTCTAGGATTGGAGTGTTGAACCTAACACTAACACTGACTGTTACGCACTACATACCGACCATGTGTGGGCCTCAAAGGATCGAATCCGGCCCTGGCAACACTCAAAGCGCTCTATTAGAGGTTTCATTCTTCGAGAGTTCACTGCCGCTGTAGGCCCATTACTGACCTGGGTGGGTGAACTCATCTTCAGCTTGTCCAAGTACGTGGAGTAAATCACACGCTATAAATAAAATATAGCATGGACAGAAAGACAGTGTCTGCTTTTTCTTAACCCTATATGGGATAGTGGTCTAACCACCTGTCGTAGGGGCAGTTTATGCATTCAAAGATGCTGATAGTTGAATCTTGAAGCCAAATTTTGAAAAATTTTCATGCCGAAGTGCTAGTAATTCCAAAAATCAAATTTTATATAGTCTACGTATCTGCTTGACGTAATGTGTTGGATAAAATTAAAAAAACTAAAAACATTAACAATTCAAGTGTAACAAGATGTTCAGTAAAGAACATATAGCCTACTTTCTCCTAAATGCATGGTTATTGTTATAACTCTTTGTCCTTTTCAAGGAGTATAATTGAATGTTGGTTGTAGAAGCTTGTTGAAATACAACGTGCTATAGGGATATTAAACATGAATATGAGGTGCCCTTTGCTAGTGCTACCTCTGTAAAAAAAATCATTCAATTCGGTTTCACCGTGTTTGAATTGATCTGGAGAATGGATTTTCACACATACATGGCCGCTATTTGCAAACTATTGGGCTGATGACCTTGTAGTCAGTCATAAGATGCTTTCCACAAAAAGGCATGTTGTTGCAAAATCCGGTAGAGATCAAATTTATAGGATGGTCGAAATTTGATTTAAGCTTTTAACATATGGGTGGCCGTCATTCCGTTTCCGTCAAGATGGCGGCGATATAAAACATGACACTGAGGTGCCTTTTGCTAGTGCTACCTCTGTACCAAATTTCGTTCAATTCGGTTTCACCGTGTTTGAATTGATAGGGGGAATCGATTTGCACACATACTTGGCCACCATCTGCAAACTATTGGGCTGATGATCTAGCAGTTTGGTCAGAATATGCTTCCCACATAAAGATTTGTTGATGCAAAATTTGGTAGAGACTAGATTATTAGGTTGGTCGTAATTACATTTTAGCGTTTAACATTTGGGTGGCCTCGATTACGTTTCCGTCAAGATGGCGGTGATATAAAACATGACACTGAGGTGGCCTTTTCTTGTGCTACCTCTGTACCAAATTTCGTTTCATTCAGTTTCACCGTGTTCGAATTAATAGGGGGAATCGATTTTCACACAAAGATGGCCGCCATCCGCAAAATATTAGGCTAATGACCTACTAGTTTGGTCAAAGGATGCTCCCTCCATAATGGTATGTTGATGCAAAATTTGGTAGAGATCGGATGATTAGGTTAATCGTAATTTGATTTAAGCTTTGAATATTTGTGTGGCCGCCATTACGTTTCCGTCAAGATGGCGGTGATATAAAACATGACACTGAGGTGCCCTTTGCTAGTGCTACCTCTGTACCAAATTTCATTCCATTCGGTTTCACCGTGTTCGAATTAATAGGGGTAATCGATTTTGACACAAAGATGGCCGCCATCCGCAAACTATTAGGCTATTGACCTATTTGATTTGTCAAAGGATGCTTCCTCCATAAAGGTATGTTGTTGCAAAATTTGGTAGAAATCGGATGATTAGGTTAGTCGTAATTTGATTTAAGATTTGAACATTTGTGTGGCCGCCATTACGTTTCCGTCAAGATGGCGGCGATATAAAACATGACACTGAGGTGTCCTTTGCTAGTGCTACCTTTGTACCAAATTTCGTTCAATTTGCGATCACCGTGTTCGAATTGATTAGGGGGGGGGGGGGCAGACATTTAGAGTACACACACACACACACAGACTCACACACACACAGACAGACACACTTTTTTCGCCCTGT
Source organism: Meconema thalassinum (assembly GCA_946902985.2). Lineage (NCBI taxonomy): Eukaryota > Metazoa > Arthropoda > Insecta > Orthoptera > Tettigoniidae > Meconema > Meconema thalassinum. The sequence continues at coordinate 2,133,719,890 of OX336388.2, read as the reverse complement.
GTTGATCTCATAAGTCTACTTTCATTTTTTGCAAAAATCGAAAGTAGGCTGAAAATGAAATATAAGTAAAGAAATAAAAATAAAATTACAATTATTAAAACAAATATAAAAATTAAAATAATAAACATAACTATAAAAGAACTTATGAAAATAATTTTAAAAATCAATTTGAAATTAGTTAATTAATTAATTTAATAAAAATATCAAAATTAAATCTATAAGAACCTAAATTGAAAATTTGAAAAAATATATAAACATTACAATTAGACAAACAAAAATTACATTATTAATAACTATACTAATTAAAATAAATTAAAATGTAACAAGTAGTTCCGTGAAGAACTCTACAGCCTATTTTCACATATCCTACTTATGTTAATTGTCTCTATCAACATACAAAATTTCAGTTTGTTTGCTGTAATAGATTCGTAGATATTGAGATCCATCTAAATATTTCGGATGGTCGCCATGTTGGATTGTTATATGTATAGGTCATAGAGTAATGTACCATTAAAGAAAAATTATTGCGTCGGTTCATTAATCATACTTTCATTTCGATCGCATGATTACGACACAAGAAATAAAAACTTAATTTTATAATTCGCACAGCCGCCATTTTGAGGTTATATAAACAATTGACCTAAATTAGATACCAGTGCGTTACAATTTGTATAAACATTTCCTGTACCAAGTTTCATTGCGTTTGGATCATTATATCACGAGAAAGGTCTATTTAAAATTTTCAAATTCGCTTGGCCGCCATATTCGTTTTGTAGTTAACCGGTTTTTGAAAGTCTTATAGATGAACTTCCAGTAGTGCCCTTTATCTGCGTACAACATTTCAGGGCGATACCGCTAATAGTTTCAGAGATATAGAATGCCGGTGAAATAATTCGCACAGCCGCCACGTTGGATTGGTGAGACGTAATAAAATTTGAAGGGCACGGTTGGGGTCGTCTGGAATATTGCTATGAACTTACCGAGTTTCATTGAAATCCCTCCACACACCATAACACACACACGCAAACACAGACAGACACACGGACAAAAGGTGATCTCATAAGCCTATTTTTGTGAATGAAAATAGGCTAAAAACACATAAAAGTAAAGAATAGTTGTGCCGTATGAAGGGTTAAACACTCAGGCTAGAAACTTAGTGTTGAAAACATGACTCGGGAATCACGAATTTTGGATAACAAAAAATAAAAGAATCCAAGTTCGTCACTGACTCTTTCTACTTTCTGCTTTTTTATTTTATTATTCCAGTTTTGAATATTTTGTGTATTAACCAAACGCCTATTACATATTGGTTGCATGGTGACACACACTAAACTGACAAGTCATGGACACCAAGCGTTAGACCACATCCCCCTGGAGGGGGTGAGAGCAGTCAAACTGAACTAATGAGCTATGGAGAGCGTTTTATCACACTCAACAATTTTTTGATGTTTCCTCTTGCTTTATTTCTCTCTTTTGTGTTAGGTTTATTCTGGTGTGTTTTGTTGTGTGCTGTGTGTGTTTTGTTGTGTTTTGTGTGTGTTTGGTTGTGCTTGGTTGTGTTTTGTGTGTGATTAGTGAGTGTTTTGTGGTGATTCTCGTTCTTGTTTTTAATTTTCATTTTATTTAATTATTTGGTTCGCTTCTTTCTTACGATCGTAGGTTATGTGTTTCTTGCATTGTGTTTTTCCTTTTAATTTTGCTTTTGTTTTTACTCTGTTGCATTTTTTCTGTTCCGTGTTTTGTGGTTTACTGCTCTGGATTTTGTTTTGTTTTCGTGTTTGTGGTTTAGAGCTCTGGCTTTGTTTTTGTTTTCGTGTTTGTCATTTACTGCTCTGGCATTCTTTTTTCTTTGTTTCGTGTTTGTCGATTTTTGCTCTGGCTTTCTTTTGTTTCGTGTTTGTCGATTTCTTCTCTGGCTTCTGTTTTAGGTTTCGTGTTTGTCGTTTTCTTCTCTGGCTTCTGTTTTTGGTTTCGTGTTTGTCGTTTACTGCTCTGGCTTCTGTTTTTGGTTTCGTGTTTGTCGTTTACTGCTCTGGCTTTTATCTTTTGGTTTCGTGTTCGACGATTTCTGCTCTGACCTTTGCTTCTAAATTTTGCTTTGATATTTTTTTTTTGGGGGGGGGGGTTGTGTTATTGTTTTGTCTTTCAATTTTTGTTCTTTCCATGTTTTATGCGGCCGGAAGGGGGTTGGGGGCGGGGGTGCTTGGGTAAAATAAGACATAATCAACGGAAGGAAACCTACCCGCTTTCCTGTTTGATCTCGTTAACATTTAATACGTTTTATCTGCACTTATCAATGTGCGACAGTTCGACAATGAAGAGTTTTCCTTAAGCAAGTGTTAAGTTCAGGTAACATTAAATTATGTTCAACACGTGAAAAGAGAAATGTTCTCCAATTCGCCAGTATAAAAGTACATAATCGAGTCGTTTGCTATCAAACCAAAGATTGGTTCTATTACGTATTTTTAATATTTTGCTCTGTTGGCGATTGATCCCCCTGATATCTCCCTGTACTTACGCCACTGTTATGACCTTCACCTAAATAACAGCCGGATGCAGGTTTTGTTGTTGACGTTTCTCCGATTTGTTGATATATATATCTGGTATTTGCACACAATTACAATTTGTCACGCATTCTCCTCTGGTGATAATCAAAACAAGAGCCAACTGCTGACAAAATCTAGCGCTGGTTTCGGTCTCGCACACAGCACAAAGGATGACGTAATCTTTCTCATGATTTGTCCTAAGCCACGCACCATTTATGATAGGTTCTCGCGTCTTTCGGCGCAGGGGATTTATATGAAGACTCCACGAAGAAAAAACGGGATAAGTCTTATTCTCTAATTATTTCAGGAGAACCAATTTAAACTTTCAACACTAAAAGGAAATGCTTAAAACTCCCCAATTGAGGGTAAGCAATACAGATTTTGTTGCCAAATATATTTCTTATAAAGAAATTACTTGTACAACTTAAGTTAAATTATGAAAAAGTGATAGGATATGGAACGTGCTTTCCGTTTGAACTAAAACAAAAACCTCTGTATCTCGGTCACTTACCGCTTCTTTTGAAACCAGGGCTGGATAACTTAACATAATGGCCTTCAATAACGAATTGTTTGGCGTTACGGTATACATCGCGTAACGTATAACAGAAAGTTTGTTGTAACGTTATTCATACGAAGAACGAATAAACGGATACTGTATATATACCGATATTTTAAATATTTTATTATCATACCGGATACCATTTTAGTTATCGCAGGAGACACAAGTCGAATAACGTTATTGGCGTTGTAACACAATCAAATGTACCCCATTCACTCAGTTGTTTTAAATAACGTTATTGACAAGACCGGATAGCATTGTGTTATGCTGCATGCCTCGCAGGTCGAATAACGTTATTCGTGCTCTAACACGTCGCGAACAACTACCACTCATTCCGAACATCAAATAACGTTATTCACAAGACCGGATAGCATTGTGTTATGCTGCATGCCTCGCAGGTCGAATAACGTTATTAACGTCGTGTTCTGTTGTATGGGTCCCGGGTTGAATAACGTTTTTAGCCTCGTACTAGGATCGTAACGTAAAAGCTTGTATACAAGCACAATTCCGGTATAGGCTTCAATAACGTTATTCGTACCTGCATTACGAGTTCTTATTGGCTCAGCTGCAAGAAATCAAAGATGGAGGAAACTTGTGGATTGAGATTAATAGTTGCAGTTCATTGGCATTATTAATGCAAATCAGTCATTTAGTACCGTTACGTTGAATACTGGAAAAGGCACTGACTGATTAAACGCATTTCTGTCAGTATTTATGATTTAACTGAAATCATTCGCCATTTAGCCATATGGATGAAGCTGTGAATCTGCATAGAACATGAAATGTGTACGAGTGTTAAGGCGTTAACTTGGTACCTAATGGGTCCGGGGTTCGAGACGCTCCATGGCCAGAATTTTTATTCTTTTTGAATTATTTCGTTGTGTCAACACTACTGTGTGATGCAACTTTTCAACTTCGATTTACTCGCATGATCTAGGGGGGCGATGTTAATAATGGATATTGGTAGGGAAAAATCTTTCTATTTTATCATTCGAATTTGTACTTTCCCAATCAAAACCATGAATATTTGTACAATTCGTGAAACTAATATAATTTTCACAGCACTGATTACTCCACAGTAAAATAATAATAATAATAATAATAATAATAATAATAATAATAACAATAATATGAAGTAGTTCCGTGACGATCTAAAGAGCCTGATTTTCTTTATATTTAAGATTCATGCCAATGATTAATCTACATAGACCTATATAGAATAATGACGAGATTAAGTTGGCAATAATAACTTTTCTATTTAGATTGGAATATATCTGAAGTAATGTATTCAAATACAGCTCTACATTTGGCAACCATGGTGACTCTGAATATATTCTTAGTTCCATATCTTAAGGTACATAATCCACATACAAAATTTTGTTGAAGTCCAATGGATAGTATGAACGTTGCATGCTGTGAAATATTGGATGTATCAGTGCGAGTAAAATCATATTGGCAACAACGTCAAGAAGGCGTGCTCAGAATTAATCTGAATTATTCCTATATTTTATAGTGCCAATTTTGGATAAAATCCATTTCTTAGTATAGAAGTTACATGCATTAAAAAATTGGCCCTATAAACAGGCTTAGAATTATGTTGGCAGCACTGATGTGCATTAGTTGCTCCCAAATAATCTAAAATTTCCGGAACTATTCGTGCGCAAAATTTAGAGCTGTTGGCTTACATACATTCTGATATATTGGTATTAGGATAAAGAGAGTGAGCATTTATTAACAAATAATAATAATGTTAATGGTTTTGCGTCCCTTTTAACTACTCTGGCTTTTAGAGACTCCGGGGTGCCGTAATTTTGTCCATAAGGGGATCTTCAACGTGCCAGTAAATCTACTGACACGGCTCTCTGGCATTTGCGCACACTCAAATGCCAGCTGACTGCGCCAGGATACGAACGAGCAACCTTGGGCCCAGCAAGCGAGAACGTTACCCCTGAGCCACGCAGCCAGCCGCATTTATTAACAGTTGGCAGCCCTAATGGCTCTCAAGCATAAGCATAGTCATATCTGTTATAGTACACAAAGCACGTACGAAATTTGGTTAAAATCCAATTAATAGTATAGGTGTTAGATGTACTTAAACATTGGACTTATCAGCAGGCTTAGAATGATCTTGGCACACTGTCATATATGGGATCCTTAAAATGTATCTGGAATGTTATTATCCCTGTGTGTGCTAATTTTGGAAAATTTCGCATGCATAACGTCTGAGATATCCAACGTAGAGCTTAAAAGTGAATTGTGATTTTTAGCAGTTGGTAACTCTGAAATCATTTCCAATTATGTCCCTGAGATATTCAGATATATATTTCCTTAAACCGAATTTGGTTTCGATAACTGCAATCTTTAGGGGTTTATAGGGGGAGACACACAAAGACAGACAGACAGACATTTGCCTGGATCGATGCCATAAGTCTATCTCATCATCATTTAAAAAAAAGTGAAAAGTAAGCTAAAAATAGCAAGTAGAATATACGATAGCTAATGTATAACATCCTACCTTAGGTGCTTCGATACTGTGCTGACCAGTACCCTCTGCTTATGGACATTTCACATGTGTTGTACCGCAATCATTGGCCATCAGCGTACAGATGTTACAGATCGTAACGTAAAAGCTTGTATACAAGCACAATTCCGGTATAGGCTTCAATAACGTTATTCGTACCTGCATTACGAGTTCTTATTGGCTCAGCTGCAAGAAATCAAAGATGGAGGAAACTTGTGGATTGAGATTAATAGTTGCAGTTCATTGGCATTATTAATGCAAATCAGTCATTTAGTACCGTTACGTTGAATACAGGAAAAGGCACTGACTGATTAAACGCATTTCTGTCAGTATTTAAGATTTAACTGAAATCATTCGACATTTAGCCATATGGATGAAGCTGTGAATCTGCACAGTACATGAAATGTGTACGAGTGCTAAGGCGTTAACTTGGTACCTAATGGGTCTTGGGTTCGAGACGCTCCATGGTCAGAATTTTTATTCTATTTGAATTATTTCGTTGTGTCAACACTACTGTGCGATGCAACTTTTCAACTTCGATTTACTCGAATGATCTAGGGGGGCGATGTTAATAATGGATATTGGTAGGGAAAAATCTTTCTATTTTATCATTCGAATTTGTACTTTCCCAATCAAAACCATGAATATTTGTATTATTCGTGAAACTAATATAATTTTCACAGCACTGATTACTCCACAGTAAAATAATAATAATAATAATATTAACAATAATATGAAGTAGTTCCGTGACGATCTAATGAACCTAATTTTCTTTATATTTATGATTCATGCCAATGATTAATCTACATAGACCTATCTAGAATAATGACGAGATTAAGTTGGTTATACTAACTTTTCTATTTAGATTGGAATATATCTGAAGTAATGTATTCCAGTACAGCTCTACAGTTGGCAGCCTTGGTGACTCTAAATATATTCTTAATTCCATATCTTAAGGTACAGAATGCACATACAAAATTTTGTTGAAGTCCAATGGATAGTATGAACGTTGCATGCTGTGAAATATTGGATGTATCAGTGCGAGTAAAATCATATTTGCAACAACGTCAAGAAGGCGTGCTCAGAATTAATCTGAATTATTCCTATATTTTATAGTGCCAATTTTGGATAAAATCCATTTCTTAGTATAGAAGTTACATGCATTAAAAAATTGGCCCTATAAACAGGCTTAGAATTATGTTGGCAGCACTGATGTGCATTAGTTGCTCCCAAATAATCTAAAATTTCCGGAACTATTCGTGCGCAAAATTTAGAGCTGTGGCTTGCATACTTTCTTATATATTGGTATTAGGATAGAGAGAGTGAGCATTTAATAACAAATAATAATAATGATATTGGTTTTACGTCCCTTTTAACTACTCTGGCTTTTAGAGACTCTGGGGTGCCGTAATTTTGTCCATACGGGGATCTTCAACGTGCCAGTAAATCTACTGACACGGCTCTCTGGCATTTGCGCACACTCAAATGCCAGCTGACTGCGCCAGGATACGAACGAGCAACCTTGGGCCCAGCAAGCGAGAACGTTACCCCTGAGCCACGCAGCCAGCCGCATTTATTAACAGTTGGCAGCCCTAATGGCTCTCAAGCATAAGCATAGTCATATCTGTTATAGTACACAAAGCACGTACGAAATTTGGTTACAATCCAATTGATAGTATAGATGTTAGATGTACTTAAACATTGGACTTATCAGCAGGCTTAGAATCATCTTGGCAACACTGTCATATATGGACACCTTAAAATGTATCTGGAATGTTATTATCCCTGTGTGTGCTAATTTTGGAAAATTTCGCATGCATAACGTCTGAGATAACCAACGTAGAGCTTAAAAGTGAATTGTGATTTTTAGCAGTTGGTAACTCTGAAATAATTTTCAATTATGTCCCTGAGATATTCAGATATAGATATTTTCTTAAACCGAATTTGGTTTCGATAACTGCTGTCTTTTAGGGGTTGATAGGGGGAGACACACAAAGACAGACAGACAGACATTTGCCTGGATCGAAGCCATAAGTCTATCTCATCATCATTTAAAAAAAAAGTGAAAAGTAAGCTAAAAATAACAAGTAGAATATACGATAGCTAATGTATAACATCCTACCTTAGGTGCTTCGATACTGTGCTGACCAGTACCCTCTGCTTATGGACATTTCACATGTGTTGTACCGCAATCATTGGCCATCAGCGTACAGATGTTACAGATCGTAACGTAAAAGCTTGTATACAAGCACAATTCCGGTATATGCTTCAATAACGTTAGTCGTACCTGCATTACGAGTTCTTATTGGCTCAGCTGCAAGAAATCAAAGATGGAGGAAACTTGTGGATTGAGATTAATAGTTGCAGTTCATTGGCATTATTAATGCAAATCAGTCATTTAGTACCGTTACGTTGAATACTGGAAAAGGCACTGACTGATTAAACGCATTTCTGTCAGTATTTAAGGTTTAACTGAAATCATTCGACATTTAGCCATATGGATGAAGCTGTGAAGCTGCACAGTACATGAAATGTGTACGAGTGCTAAGGCGTTAACTTGGTATCTAATGGGTCTTGGGTTCGAGACGCTCCATGGTCAGAATTTTTATTCTTTTTGAATTATTTCGTTGTGTCAACACTACTGTGCGATGCAACTTTTCAACTTCGATTTACTCGAATGATCTAGGGCGGCGATGTTAATAATGGATATTGGTAGGGAAAAATCATTCTATATTATCATTCGAATTTGTACTTTCCCAATCAAAACCATGAATATTTGTACTATTCGTGAAACTAATATAATTTTCACAGCACTGATCACTCCACAGTAAAATAATAATAATAATAATAATAATATTAACAATAATATGAAGTAGTTCCGTGACGATCTAATGAACCTAATTTTCTTTATATTTATGATTCATGCCAATGATTAATCTACATAGACCTATCTAGAATAATGACGAGATTAAGTTGGTTATACTAACTTTTCTATTTAGATTGGAATATATCTGAAGTAATGTATTCCAGTACAGTTCTACAGTTGGCAGCCTTGGTGACTCTAAATATATTCTTAATTCCATATCTTAAGGTACAGAATGCACATACAAAATTTGGTTGAAGTCCAATGGATAGTATGAACGTTGCATGCTGTGGAATATTGGATGTATCAGTGCGAGTAAAATCATATTGGCAACAACGTCAAGAAGGCGTGCTCAGAATTAATCTGAATTATTCCTATATTTTACAGTGGCAATTTTGGATAAAATCCATTTCTTAGTATAGAAGTTACATGCATTAAAAAATTGGCCCTATAAACAGGCTTAGAATTATGTTGGCAGCACTGATGTGCATTAGTTGCTCCCAAATAATCTAAAATTTCCGGAACTATTCGTGCGCAAAATTTAGAGCTGTGGCTTGCATACTTTCTTATATATTGGAATTAGGATAAAGAGAGTGAGCATTTAATAACAAATAATAATAATGTTATTGGTTTTACGTCCCTTTTAACTACTCTGGCTTTTAGAGACTCCGGGGTGCCGTAATTTTGTCCAGAAGGGGATCTTCAACGTGCCAGTAAATCTACTGACACGGCTCTCTCGCATTTGCGCACACTCAAATGCCAGCTGACTGCGCCAGGATACGAACCTGCAACCTTGGGCCCAGAAAGGGAGAACGTTACCCCTGAGCCACGCAGCCAGCCGCATTAATTAACAGTTGCAGCCCTAATGGCTCTCAAGTATAAGCATAGTCATATCTGTTATAGTACACAAAGCACGTACGAAATTTGGTTAAAATCCAATTAATAGTATAGGTGTTAGATGTACTTAAACATTGGACTTATCAGCAGGCTTAGAATGATCTTGGCACACTGTCATATATGGGATCCTTAAAATGTATCTGGAATGTTATTATCCCTGTGTGTGCTAATTTTGGAAAATTTCGCATGCATAACGTCTGAGATATCCAACGTAGAGCTTAAAAGTGAATTGTGATTTTTAGCAGTTGGTAACTCTGAAATCATTTCCAATTATGTCCCTGAGATATTCAGATATATATTTCCTTAAACCGAATTTGGTTTCGATAACTGCAATCTTTAGGGGTTTATAGGGGGAGACACACAAAGACAGACAGACAGACATTTGCCTGGATCGATGCCATAAGTCTATCTCATCATCATTTAAAAAAAGTGAAAAGTAAGCTAAAAATAGCAAGTAGAATATACGATAGCTAATGTATAACATCCTACCTTAGGTGCTTCGATACTGTGCTGACCAGTACCCTCAGCTTATTGACATTACACATGTGTTGTACCGCAATCATTTGCCATCAGCGTTCAGATGTTACAGATCGTAACGTAAAAGCTTGTATACAAGCACAATTCCGGTATAGGCTTCAATAACGTTATTCGTACCTGCATTACGAGTTCTTATTGGCTCAGCTGCAAGAAATCAAAGATGGAGGAAACTTGTGGATTGAGATTAATAGTTGCAGTTCATTGGCATTATTAATGCAAATCAGTCATTTAGTACCGTTACGTTGAATACAGGAAAAGGCACTGACTGATTAAACGCATTTCTGTCAGTATTTAAGATTTAACTGAAATCATTCGACATTTAGCCATATGGATGAAGCTGTGAATCTGCACAGTACATGAAATGTGTACGAGTGCTAAGGCGTTAACTTGGTATCTAATGGGTCTTGGGTTCGAGACGCTCCATGGTCAGAATTTTTATTCTTTTTGAATTATTTCGTTGTGTCAACACTACTGTGCGATGCAACTTTTCAACTTCGATTTACTCGAATGATCTAGGGCGGCGATGTTAATAATGGATATTGGTAGGGAAAAATCATTCTATATTATCATTCGAATTTGTACTTTCCCAATCAAAACCATGAATATTTGTACTATTCGTGAAACTAATATAATTTTCACAGCACTGATCACTCCACAGTAAAATAATAATAATAATAATAATATTAACAATAATATGAAGTAGTTCCGTGACGATCTAATGAACCTAATTTTCTTTATATTTATGATTCATGCCAATGATTAATCTACATAGACCTATCTAGAATAATGACGAGATTAAGTTGGTTATACTAACTTTTCTATTTAGATTGGAATATATCTGAAGTAATGTATTCCAGTACAGCTCTACAGTTGGCAGCCTTGGTGACTCTAAATATATTCTTAATTCCATGTCTTAAGGTACAGAATGCACATACAAAATTTGGTTGAAGTCCAATGGATAGTATGAACGTTGCATGCTGTGGAATATTGGATGTATCAGTGCGAGTAAAATCATATTGGCAACAACGTCAAGAAGGCGTGCTCAGAATTAATCTGAATTATTCCTATATTTTATAGTGCCAATTTTGGATAAAATCCATTTCTTAGTATAGAAGTTACATGCATTAAAAAATTGGCCCTATAAACAGGCTTAGAATTATGTTGGCAGCACTGATGTGCATTAGTTGCTCCCAAATAATCTAAAATTTCCGGAACTATTCGTGCGCAAAATTTAGAGCTGTGGCTTGCATACTTTCTTATATATTGGAATTAGGATAAAGAGAGTGAGCATTTAATAACAAATAATAATAATGTTATTGGTTTTACGTCCCTTTTAACTACTCTGGCTTTTAGAGACTCCGGGGTGCCGTAATATTGTCCAGAAGGGGATCTTCAACGTGCCAGTAAATCTACTGACACGGCTCTCTCGCATTTGCGCACACTCAAATGCCAGCTGACTGCGCCAGGATACGAACCTGCAACCTTGGGCCCAGAAAGGGAGAACGTTACCCCTGAGCCACGCAGCCAGCCGCATTAATTAACAGTTGCAGCCCTAATGGCTCTCAAGTATAAGCATAGTCATATCTGTTATAGTACACAAAGCACGTACGAAATTTGGTTAAAATCCAATTAATAGTATAGGTGTTAGATGTACTTAAACATTGGACTTATCAGCAGGCTTAGAATGATCTTGGCACACTGTCATATATGGGATCCTTAAAATGTATCTGGAATGTTATTATCCCTGTGTGTGCTAATTTTTGAAAATTTCGCATGCATAACCTCTGAGATATCCAACGTAGAGCTTAAAAGTGAATTGTGATTTTTAGCAGTTGGTAACTCTGAAATCATTTCCAATTATGTCCCTGAGATATTCAGATATATATTTCCTTAAACCGAATTTGGTTTCGATAACTGCAATCTTTAGGGGTTTATAGGGGGAGACACACAAAGACAGACAGACAGACATTTGCCTGGATCGATGCCATAAGTCTATCTCATCATCATTTAAAAAAAAGTGAAAAGTAAGCTAAAAATAGCAAGTAGAATATACGATAGCTAATGTATAACATCCTACCTTAGGTGCTTCGATACTGTGCTGACCAGTACCCTCAGCTTATTGACATTACACATGTGTTGTACCGCAATCATTTGCCATCAGCGTTCAGATGTTACAGATCGTAACGTAAAAGCTTGTATACAAGCACAATTCCGGTATAGGCTTCAATAACGTTATTCGTACCTGCATTACGAGTTCTTATTGGCTCAGCTGCAAGAAATCAAAGATGGAGGAAACTTGTTGATTGAGATTAATAGTTGCAGTTCATTGGCATTATTAATGCAAATCAGTCATTTAGGTCCGTTACTTTGAATACAGGAAAAGGCACTGACTGATTAAACGCATTTCTGTCAGTATTTAAGATTTAACTGAAATCATTCGAGATTTAGCCATATGGATGAAGCTGTGATTCTGCACAGTACGTGAAATCTGTACGAGTGCTAAGGCGTTAACTTGGTACTTAATGGGTTCTGGGTTCGAGACGCTCCATGGCCAGAATTTATATTCTTTTTGAATTATTTCGTTGTGTCAACACTACTGTGTGATGCAACTTTTCAACTTCGATTTACTCGCATGATCTAGGGGGCGATGTTAATAATGGATATTGGTAGGGAAACATCTTTCTATTTTATCATTCGAATTTGAACTTTCCCAATCAAAACCATGAATATTTGTACTATTCTTGAAACTAATATAATTTTCACAGCACTGATTACTCCACAGTAAAATAATAATAATAATAATATTAACAATAATATGAAAGTAGTTCCGTGACGATCTAAAGAGCCTAATTTTCTTTATATTTAAGATTCATGTCAATGATTAATCTACATAGACCTATCTAGAATAATGACGAGATTAAGTTGGTAATACTAACTTTTCTATTTAGATTGGAATATATCTGAAGTAATGTATTCCAATACAGCTCTACAGTTGGCAGCCTTGGTGACTCTGAATATATTCTTAGTTCCATATTTTAAGGTACAGAATGCACATACAAAATTGGTTGAAGTCCAATGGATAGTATGGACGTTGCATGCTGTGAAATATTGGATGTATCAGTGCGAGTAAAATCATATTGGCAACATGTCAAGAAGGCGTTTTCAGAATTAATCTGATTTATTCCTATATTTTACAGTGGCAATTTTGGATAAAATCCATTTCTTAGTATGGAAGTTCAATTTCAACTATTTCCAACTGTGGCTACCAGATGCTTCTGTCACTAACACTGGCGGAGAACGTTGGAACTTGATAGAGCGTTTCTAACTCGCCAAATATAACCTAAAAACTTTTCTACACACTACCAATTGTAATGGTAGGTGCTTTTACCTGCCATAAATCTATGACATGGGCACGCCTGCTTTATTTCCCCTTCGAAGAAAGGCATACTGAAGAATTTTAACGCTCTTAACCAATCCGACGACTTCGGCCGGGTTTGAACACGCCATCTTGGGCTTAGCAGTTCAGCATGCTATCAACCACGCCACCGAAGCCCCTTATAGAAGTAATACAGGGTGAAGAAATATGCCGTACTTGGAGGTCGTCATGCGACTTCTCATCCAAATGCAAGACAAAAGTTTCTATAGCAAAATCGGAGCGGGTGTTATTTGAAAAGACGAGTATGAAAACGAGAAGCCGGCAACACTGTCGCATCCTGCGGCGGAATGTGTATCATATCACCGTACCAGCCGTCGTAGCTCACTGAGTAGGCTGCTGTATTATCCAAACCACAACCACCAACGAACTACGGTTCGAATCTACGTCAGGTCGTCGTTTTGTGTGACGTCAGTTCGTGGCTCTGTGAAGATAAGACTGGACTACAAACGATTTTTCTTTCGTAGTCATTTTACCCTCCAAGTAGGCTTTTCCCACGGACTCAGCGAGAGATCCCACCTTTACCTCCTCTACGGGCAGTGTCCTGGCGCTTGAGAGTGAGTCGGGGGATCCAACTGGGGAGGCGGGACTAGCACCTCACCCAATGCGGCCTCACCTGAAAAGCGAACAGGGGGCCTCATGTGGGATGGGACGGGATGGGGAGAATAGAAAGGATAGACAAGGAAGAGGGAAGGAGGCGGCCGTGACCTGACGGTAGGGACCATCCCGGCATTTGCCCGAAGATGAAGCGGGCAACCACGAAAAACCACTTCGAGGATGGATGTGGTGGGAATCGAACCCCATCTACTCATTTGGACCACCCGAGGCTGAGTAGATCCCGTTCCAGTCCTCATACCACTTTTCAAATTTCGTGGCAGCGTACGGAATGGAATTATTGTGCGTATCATAATGGGCAATCTAGTGTATATCATTGGATGCAGACGATGTTACTGGCTTTATTTGTGCCATGGACGAAACTAAGTGGTCGTTTACGTATGTAAGAGGCTCATGTTATGTTTTAATGTTTAAATAAAGGTAACAGAAGGAAATAATATAAGAGATGAAGACACTTTGGACAGAGAAGGTGTTATGTTTGGAAGTACGCCAGGGTAGAGTGGAAAGGAAACCTGGGGCGAAGTGGTCTGAGGACAGAAAGAAGCAACATAGTCTAAGAACGAAGAAATATTGGGAAGAAAACAACAAAGAGTGAAGAATTGAAATTGGTGCGTGGTCCGTAGCGGGTCTCATCGAAATAAGAAAGAAGTAGAGAAGTAACAGCAATGTAAGACACAGTACACAACATAATGTATTGATTGCATTGTGGAGGTGTACTTTGGATACAATTTGAGACTTTAACTGAAGAACTCTTTGACGCGAACGCCATTGGACCATAACCGACCTTCACGGCATACCTTTTCGCACTGAGCTAATGAGACAGCACCGGCACAGCGCAGACTTCATGCGTGCTGTTCTCTTGGCCATGCTGCACGCAGTTACAGCGTTGCCAGAGCCTCGTTTCTTAACTCACATTTCTATTAAACGTATTGGCAGGACCAGGCCTTCCTAGATAAGCCTTTGCTATGAATTTCGACGAGGAACCGCATGCTGACCTCCAAGTACGGGATTTGTTCTTCATCCTGTATATAGTATATACAACATTATGTATAATATTTGACGCAATCAAAGTTTTTGATATTTCAGAGGAAACCTCTGGTTGGTTATGATAGGATTACTGGTATGCTACTGGTAGAGCGTATGTTAGTACAGTATATGATAATTAGTAAACAATATTTTAACTTCTTCTTCGACATAATTGATTTTTCAGTACGGTATGTTTAGGCTTTAGAGATCATATCAGCAACGGGTTGTGTATCATTCACAGCATTCCAATACGAAATAATTTTTCTTGTAACAATAAATGTACTGTGTGAAATGAAAGGGAACAAAGAGCAAATGCCATTATTCATTTAAAGACAAGACGGAAAATGGCTAAGTTGCTCCAACGCGTAGCCCACTACTCCATGTTGTTTGATGTGGTGGTACGTTTAAATTTACGCTGCGATTTGTCGTCAACGGTATGAATGGCATTATTTACTTTTAAACCAGAATTACACTGCTGTTAATGAATACGACAACCCACCCGGCACTTTCTACTGTTAAAGCGATAGAGAGACTTGAGGTGTCCCACCTGTTATGACGAGACTTCTTGAATTGAGTCATCTCATGAGCACGTTCTGTCCAAGCGGAGCCTCGCTCACAGTAGTGTTGTGCCCAGGTGCGGGAGTGATTAATCTGCCAATGGATTTCAATTTTAAATAAAGGGAGGAGGAAATAGAGAACAGCATTCATAAGAGAAATAGCAAATGGAAGGGGTGACACATACGTTTTAATATTGTATTAGGCAAATGGGTTGTTGATTGTGTTCAATGTTAATAGTTAATTTTCAAGAGGAAGAGTACGTAGTATATGATTAGGCACAGATGTTCATGACCAGAAGGTGAAATTATATTGATGTATGTGTGACAAAATCATCGTAAAATCAGTGTGGAGGTATGTGTCCATGATATACGATCCATCTCCATTGCAAGTGTGAAAGAATTTCTGAGATATGGCCAAACATTTTTAAATATTAAAAAAAAATACAAAAATATATCTGTAGAAGCTCGACCCAAGTTGAAGACAAATTGCTGAAATGGCAAGATAGAGACTAAACAGGAGGTGTTCAAGATTAGGACCGGACACATTGCATTAGCCTACTTACTATTTCAAATGCGGTTTACTCTCTAATAACTATATTTTACAGCTTATTCCAGGGGATAATTCACTACATTCATTCATGTTTATTAAAGAGGACGATTGGGAGTTCCACGGCAGTGACGTCTGAACATTATGATAAAGATCGGGAATGTAGACTAGTGATTAGAATTTTGTGTTGGAAGGTTCAAGAAGTATGTTGTTTAGAAAAGTGAGACTTGGCATTTGTTATGCCAATATAACATGAAGTAATCAGATATCATGTTTGAAACTGTAATCTCAGTATAACCCATTCTTTTATCTGAGTGAAGATTTCTGCTGCCTTTCTTTTCACATCTGATAAACGAATCGCTTTTCAGTGGGTCAGCACATTAACGTGCGCAATTAAATGGGGTGGGGAATAACAAGTATGTATCCCACTTCACCGATGTGGCTCTATCCTGTAAGCCTAGATCAGGACCATCCAGTCATTGCGCTCCGAGAGCGCGGCCGCGCTCGGGGAGCACTGGGCAGTCAGACTAGCGCTCCTTCCCCTACCACCACTACACTGTGGCAGCGAGGAGATCTGAGACACACGGACTATGTTCGTACCGCAATAACTAGATACGAACGCACAGATGCAGGCGACGGCTTTTGTGGCATTGTTGACATCATATTGATAGGGCTGTTTTACCATAATAGGATATATACTGCCATAATATATATGTATACAAATCGGATGGTACTCCGATGCATGGAATGTGTAGGAAACGAACGCAAGTGTTAAGTAAAGAATATTGTGCTTTATTACAAAATGAAATGAGAACATATTAGAGAGGAAAATTCAACAACATTTTACCAATATGAACAGATAGTACAGGCCTTGAGTGACTCTTTCTCCGTCGTTTTTACGAATTTCTAGTTTTGGAGGAAACAATCTTCTCCAAATTGGGTACAATATTTCTGGACACAGCTATTCGTAAACAATTGCGCAAGTTTCTATCACTCATCGTTGCACGATGTTTACTTTTGGTAAGCTTAAAAACTGAAGAGAAGCGCTCATAAATGTACGTTGAGTCGAACATTGACAGAACTTCACTTGCATGTCTTTACAAAAGGGGATATTCTCCTTGCGGAAAGCCACTGTAAAATTCTTCTAAACTTCGTGACATTAGAAACCGGTCATTAAGACGAACATTGCATTGCAGTTTTCTTAACTTCGTGACATTTAGAAAGAGGTATTTAAGACGAACATTGCATTGCAGTTCAATCAGCTCTAATTGAAATAGCTGTGGAACACTGTCTGCACTAATAGAAAATGGTCGAACAAATACATCTAACACCGCTTGGAGTTCTGATAATTCTGAAAATCGCTTGTCAAACTCTTCTTGTATTTGGCGAATTACCTCCAAGTACTCATCAAAGTCGACACCTTTCACTGTTTCAAACGATGGAAAATGTCCTGTGTTCCTTGCACGTAACTGGTTTTCCCGCAAAATCAATTTTCTTGTGAACGCTTCAATTTTTTCCACCAAATCGCAGATGTTGTGCTTTTCGCCCTGAAGCGAAGTGTTCAAATTATTCAGATGGGCAGTAATGTCACATAAAAATCCAAGTCCGCCACCCACTTAGGGTCACGCAAAAGAACTTCGGGCCGCCCTTTCATGTCACAGAATGTATGTATTGCGTTCCGCAAGAAAAACACACGATTCAGCACCTTCGCCTTGCTCAGCCATCTTACTTCTGCATGGTACGGGATATCCGGACACTCCGCTTCGATGTCATCCAAGAACTCTTTGAATTGACGGTGCGTGAGTTCATGGGAGTGAAGATAATTTACCATTCGCACAACTGTTCCCATTACATCTTTGCGCTTGGCGACTTTTGCACAGATTGCCTCCTGGTGTATGAAGCAATGGATCGCCACCATTAGGGTACTACCGTTCTCAGCCATTTTTAACTTTACATATCTGAGGAACCCCATGCGTACACATCGTAAAGCAGGAGCTCCATCCGTCGTTATACTCGTCAACCGCTCCCATTTTAATCCCATTGATTCAAAAGCACCCTCCACAGCTTGGAAAATATCGAAACCGGTAGTGGTGACTTTGAGTGTTACCAAGTCGAGGAAATTCTCGGTGACCCGAAGATCGTCATCCACCCCTCGAATAGAAATAACGAGCTATGCTATGTCCGCAATGTCGGTTGATTCGTCGAGGGCGATGGAAAATTATACAAATTTTGCTGCCTTCTCCATTAATTGCTGTTCCATATCAACGGACATATCGTCTATTCTGCGAGCCACAGTTTGAGGAGAAAGAGAGATGTTTTCAAATTTCTCAACTACCTCCGTAGGACAAATACATGCCGCCACGTCCATTAGGCACTCCTTGATGAAATTCCCTTCCGCGAAGGGCTTCCCAGCTTCGGCAATTCGCATCGAACATTTGTAGCTTGCTCGTAAAATCGGTCCACCAACCTCACTCTCCTCTATCTCCTGTCAGACAAAAATACGGCAAGTCACAATTTTAGTGTTCTTCAGATAATTAAATCATTTGTTCATTCCCATTTGTAAGCAAGCATTTTAAAATTAAGGCAATAATACTTACAGGAAAGTGCTGCTTGAAATTTTCTTTCAATTCTTCCAACTTCGATTGCCGACTGGCGTCTGTCAAGTCACCGTAATCATCCCTGTGGTTGGCACTGCAGTGCCGTTCCAAATTGTGTTTTTTTTTTACTCATTAAATCTCGGTGGCACACTAAACATTTGGCATGCCCTTTATAAGCTGTACAGAAAAATAATTTTTCCCATTCTGCTTTAAAGGCATCTCCTTCACCACTCCTTATTAGCCTACTTTTCACATTCTGCAAAAATGAGGAAAAAGTACACTTATGAGATCGATCCGGGAGAATGTGAGTCTGTCTGTCTGTCCTTCTGTCTGTCAGGCTGTGTGTGTGTGCCCCCCCCCCCCCCCCCTGTCAACTCCTAAACGGCTGCAGAAATCGAAACCAAATTTAGTATGAGTAAAGATGTATACCGGAATATCTCACGCCCATATTTGAAAATGATGTCAGTGCTACCAACTGCTAAAAATCACAATTCACTTTTAACCTCTACGTTGGATATCTCAGACGTTATGCATGCGAAATTTTCCAAAATTAGCACACACAGGGATAATAACATTCCAGATACATTTTAAGGATCCCATGTATGACAGTGTTGCCAAGATGATTCTAAGCCTGCTGATAAGTCCAATGTTTAAGTACATCTAACATCTATACTATCAATTGGATTTTAACCAAATTTCGTACGTGCTTTGTGTACTATAACAGATATGACTATGCTTATACTTAAGAGCCATTAGCGCTGCCAGCTGTTAATAAATGCGGCTGGCTGCGTGGCTCAGGGGTAACGTTCTCCCTTGCTGAACCCAAGGTTGCAGGATCGTATCCTGGCGCAGTTAGCATTATTATTATTATTTGTTAATAAATGCTCACTCTCTTTATCCTAATACCAATATATCAGAAAGTATGCAAGCCAACAGCTCTAAATTTTGCGCACGAATAGTTCCTGAAATTTTAGATTATTTGGGAGCAACTAATGCACATCAGTGCTGCCAACATAATTCTAAGCCTGTTTATAGGGCCAATTTTTAAATGCATGTAACTTCTATACTAAGAAATGGATTTTATCCAAAATTGGCACTATAAAATATAGGAATAATTCAGATTAATTCTGAAAACGCCTTCTTGATGTTGTTGCCAATATGATTTTACTCGCACTGATACATCAAATATTTCACAGCATGCAACGTCCATACTATCCATTGGACTTTACCAAATTTAGCATGAGCATTCTTTACCTTAAGATATGGAACTAAGAATATATTCAGAGTCACCAAGGCTGCCAACTGTAGATCTGTATTGGAATACATTACTTCAGATATATTCCAATCTAAATAGAAAAGTTAGTATTACCAACTTAATCTCGTAATTATTCTAGATAGGTCTATGTAGATTAATCATTGGCATGAATGTTAAGTATAAAGAAAATTAGGTCCTTTAGATCGTCACGGAACTACTTCATATTATTGTTAATATTATTATTATTATTATTTTACTGTGGAGTAATCAGTGCTGTGAAAATTATATTAGTTTCACTAATAGAACAAATATTCATGGTTTTGATTTGGAAAGTACAAATACGAATGATAAAATAGAATGATTTTTCCCTACCAATATCCATTATTAACATCGCCCCCCTAGAACATGCGAGTAAATCGAAGTTGAAAAGTTGCATCACACAGTAGTGTTGACACAACGAAATAATTCAAAAAGAATAAAAATTCTGGCCATAGAGCGTCTCGAACCCAGGACCCCGTAGGTACCAAGTTAACGCCTTAGCACTCGTACACATTTCATGTACTGTTCAGATTCACAGCTTCATCCATATGGCTAAATGTCGAATGATTTCAGTTAAATCATAAATACTGACAGAAATGCGTTTAATCAGTCAGTGCCTTTTCCAGTATTCAACGTAACGGAACTAAATGACTGATTTGCATTAATAATGCCAATGAACTGCAACTATTAATCTCAATCCACAAGTTTCCTCCATCTTTGATTTCTTGCAGCTGAGCCAATAAGAACTCGTAATGCAGGTACGAATAACGTTATTGAAGCCTATACCGGAATTGTGCTTGTATACAAGCTTTTACGTTACGATCTGTAACATCTGTACGCTGATGGCAAATGATTGCGGTACAACACATGTGTAATGTCAATAAGCTGAGGGTACTGGTCAGCACAGTATCGAAGCACCTAAGGTAGGATGTTATACATTAGCTATCGTATATTCTACGTGGTATATTAGCTTACTATTCACTTTTGTTTAAATGATGATGAGTTAGACTAATGACATCGATCCAGGCAAATGTCTGTCTGTCTGTCTTTGTGTGTCTCCCCCTATCAACCCCTAAAAGACTGCAGTTATCTAAACCAAATTCGGTTTAAGGAAATATCTAAATCTGAATATCTCAGGGACATAATTGTAAATGATTTCAGAGTTACCAACTGCTAAAAATCACAATTCACTTTTAAGCTCTACGTTGGATATCTCAGACGTTATGCATGCGAAATTTTCCAAAATTAGCACACACAGGGATAATAACATTCCAGATACATTTTAAGGAGCCCATATATGACAGTGTTGCCAAGATGATTCTAAGCCTACTGATAAGTCCAATGTTTAAGTACATCTAACATCTATACTATCAATTGGATTTTAACCGAATTTCGTACGTGCTTTGTGTACTATAACAGATATGACTATGCTTATACTTGATAGTCAGCAGGGCTGCCAACTGCTAATGAATGCTCATTCTCTTTCTTTATCCTAATACCAATAAATATATCAGAAAGTATGCTAGCCAACACCTCTGAATGTTGCACACGTATGGTACCTAAAATTTCAGATTAACTTCGAGTAACTAATGTACATCAGTGCTGCCAACATAATTCTAAGCCTGCTGAAAATGCATGTAACTTCTATACCAACAAATGGATGTTATCCAAAATTGGCACTATTAGATAAAGTATTATTTCAGATATCGCCTCAGTAGCGTAGCGGTCAGCATGGTTAGCTGCCGCCCCGGAGGTCCTGGGTTTGATTCCCGGCTCTGCCACGAAATTTGAAAAGTGGTACGAGGACTGGAACGGGAGCTACTCAGCCTCGGGTGTCCCAAATGAGTAGAGGGTGTTCGATTCCCCTTCAGCCATCCTCGAAGTGGTTTTCCGTGGTTTCCCACTTCGTCTTCGGGAAAATGCCGGGATGGTACCTTCTTCAAGGCCACGGCTGCCTCCTTCCCTCTTCCTTGCCTATCCATCCTACCCATCCCTTACCATCCCTCATGAGGCCCCTGTTCGCTTTGCAGGTGAGGCCGCCTGGGCGAGGTGCCAATCCCACCTCACCAGTTGTATCCCTTCCGATTCGATGTTCCTAGCTCTAGGACACTGCCCATAGAGGCGGTAGTGGTGAGTTCCCTCACTGAGTCCGTGGATTCCACCAACCTGGAGGGTAAACGACTAAAAATAAAATAAAAATTGGCGTGAATCTTAAATATAAAGAAAAGTATGCTCTTTAGATCGTCACGAAACTATTTCTCCTTATTCTTAATATTATTATCTATTGTGGAGTAAACATAGACTATTATTGAGGTATGAAAATATTAGTATACTTTCATGAATAGTACAAATATTCATGGTTTTGTATGGGGAAGTACAAATTTGAATGATAGAATAGAATAATTTTCCCTTCCAATATCCATTATTAACATCATCTCCGTAGATTATGCGAATAAATCGTAGTTGGAAACTCACAGGGAATGTAGTGTGAATGCAACATAATAATTCAAAAAGAATAAAAAATTCGGCCCTAGCGCGCCTCGAACCCGAGACTTATTGGACACTAAGTTGCAGCTATAGCACCCGTACACTTCTCACTTTCTAGCCTAGCTCATAGTTACGTAACTTCATGCGTATAGCTAAATGTCGAATTATTTCAGTTAAATCGTAAATACTGACAGGAATGCGTTCAATCAGTCAGTGCCCCTTCATGTATTCAACGTAACGCATCTTAATGACTGGTTTGCATTAATAATGCCAATGAACTGCAAATATTACTCTCAATCCACAACTTTCCTCCATGTTTGATTTCTTGCAGCTTAGCCAATCGGAACACGGAATGCTGCTGCGAATAACGTTATTCAAGCCTATACCGGAATTGTGCCTGTATACAAGCTTTAACGTTATAATCTGTACCATTTGTATTCTGATGGTCAATGATTGCGGTACAACACATGTGATATGTCCATAAGCAGAGGGTACTGATCAGCACAGTATCGAAACACCTAAGGTTGGATGTTATACAGTAGCTATCGTATATTCTTCGTAATATTTTAGCCTACTTTTCACATTTTGTAAAAATGAGAGAAAAGTAGACTTATGGCATCGGTCCAGGCAAATGTCTGTCTGTCCCTCCTAGACGGCTGCAGTTATTGAAACCCAATTTGGTATAAGTAAAGACCTATATTTGAATATCTCACGGGCATTTTTGAAAATTATTTTAGTGCTAGTAACTGCTGAAAATTCACAATTCACTTTTGAGCTCTATGTTGGATTTATCAGACGTTATGCATGCGAACCCTTCCAAAATTAGCACACACAGGGATAATAACATTCCAGATACATTTTAAGGAGCCCATATATGACAGTGTTGCCAAGATGATTCTAAGCCTACTGATAAGTCCAATGTTTAAGTACATCTAACATCTATACTATCAATTGGATTTTAACCGAATTTCGTACGTGCTTTGTGTACTATAACAGATATGACTATGCTTATACTTGATAGTCAGCAGGGCTGCCAACTGCTAATGAATGCTCATTCTCTTTCTTTATCCTAATACCAATAAATATATCAGAAAGTATGCTAGCCAACACCTCTGAATGTTGCACACGTATGGTACCTAAAATTTCAGATTAACTTCGAGTAACTAATGTACATCAGTGCTGCCACCATAATTCTAAGCCTGCTGAAAATGCATGTAACTTCTATACCAACAAATGGATGTTATCCAAAATTGGCACTATTAGATAAAGTATTATTTCAGATATCGCCTCAGTAGCGTAGCGGTCAGCATGGTTAGCTGCCGCCCCGGAGGTCCTGGGTTTGATTCCCGGCTCTGCCACGAAATTTGAAAAGTGGTACGAGGACTGGAACGGGAGCTACTCAGCCTCGGGTGGCCCAAATGAGTAGAGGGTGTTCGATTCCCCTTCAGCCATCCTCGAAGTGGTTTTCCGTGGTTTCCCACTTCGTCTTCGGGAAAATGCCGGGATGGTACCTTCTTCAAGGCCACGGCTGCCTCCTTCCCTCTTCCTTGCCTATCCATCCTACCCATCCCTTACCATCCCTCATGAGGCCCCTGTTCGCTTTGCAGGTGAGGCCGCCTGGGCGAGGTGCCAATCCCACCTCACCAGTTGTATCCCTTCCGATTCGATGTTCCTAGCTCTAGGACACTGCCCATAGAGGCGGTAGTGGTGAGTTCCCTCACTGAGTCCGTGGATTCCACCAACCTGGAGGGTAAACGACTAAAAATAAAATAAACATTGGCGTGAATCTTAAATATAAAGAAAAGTATGCTCTTTAGATCGTCACGAAACTATTTCTCCTTATTCTTAATATTATTATCTATTGTGGAGTAAACATAGACTATTATTGAGGTATGAAAATATTAGTATACTTTCATGAATAGTACAAATATTCATGGTTTTGTATGGGGAAGTACAAATTTGAATGATAGAATAGAATAATTTTCCCTTCCAATATCCATTATTAACATCATCTCCGTAGATTATGCGAATAAATCGTAGTTGGAAACTCACAAGGAATGTAGTGTGAATGCAACATAATAATTCAAAAAGAATAAAAAATTTGGCCCTAGGGGGTCTCGAACCCGAGACTCATTGGACACTATGTTGCAGCTATAGCACCCGTACACTTCTCACTTTCTAGCCTAGCTCATAGTTACGTAACTTCATGCGTATAGCTAAATGTCGAATTATTTCAGTTAAATCGTAAATACTGACAGGAATGCGTTCAATCAGTCAGTGCCCCTTCATGTATTCAACGTAACGCATCTTAATGACTGGTTTGCATTAATAATGCCAATGAACTGCAAATATTACTCTCAATCCACAACTTTCCTCCATGTTTGATTTCTTGCAGCTTAGCCAATCGGAACACGGAATGCTGCTGCGAATAACGTTATTCAAGCCTATACCGGAATTGTGCCTGTATACAAGCTTTAACGTTATAATCTGTACCATTTGTATTCTGATGGTCAATGATTGCGGTACAACACATGTGATATGTCCATAAGCAGAGGGTACTGATCAGCACAGTATCGAAACACCTAAGGTTGGATGTTATACAGTAGCTATCGTATATTCTTCGTAATATTTTAGCCTACTTTTCACATTTTGTAAAAATGAGGGAAAAGTAGACTTATGGCATCGGTCCAGGCAAATGTCTGTCTGTCCCTCCTAGACGGCTGCAGTTATTGAAACCCAATTTGGTATAAGTAAAGACCTATATTTGAATATCTCACGGGCATTTTTGAAAATTATTTTAGTGCTAGTAACTGCTGAAAATTCACAATTCACTTTTGAGCTCTATGTTGGATTTATCAGACGTTATGCATGCGAACCCTTCCAAAATTAGTACAGATAGAGATAATAACATTCCAGATATATATTTTAGGTAGCGCATATATGACAGTGGTGCAAACATGATTTTAAGCCAGCGGATAAGTCCAATGTTTAAGTGCATCTAACTTCTAACTATCAATTGGATTTTATCCGAATTTCGTATGCGCTATTGTTACTGTAACAGATATGACTATGCTCATACTTGAGAGCCAGCAGGGCTGCCAACTTCTAATGAATGCTCATACTCTTTCTTTATCCTAATACATATATATAATAAAGTATGCAAGCCAACAGCTCTAAATTTTGCACACGTATGATACCTGAAATTTCAGATTAATTTCGAGTAACTAATGTACGTCAGTGCTGCCAACATAATTCTAAGCCTGCTGAAAATGCATGTAACTTCTATACCAACAAATGGATGTTATCCAAAATTGGCACTATAAAATATAGTATTATTTCAGATTAATTCTGAGCACACGTGCATGACTTTGTTGCCAATATGATTCTACATACACTGGTAGATCCAATATTTCATAACATGCAACGTCCATACTATCCATTGGACTTCAACCGAATGTTATATGTGCATTATGTACCTTAAGAGATGGAACTAAGGATATATTCAGAGTCACCTAGGCTACCAACTGTAGTGCTGTATTAGAATATTTCAGGTATATTCCAATCTAATTAGAAATGTTAGTAGGCCTATTACCTATTAAATTTTGTCATGGGAAAAGGCACCTACTTTATTATTGCAATGTGCTCAAATATTTCATATGACCCTTCTTTGTATAATGTGACTAATCCCACACAACGTCGCTCTTTCTACATCACATTTAGTAACAACGTTATGGCCCTCTGTTCGAGCTGTTTCCTTAATAACGTTCTTGACGGAATATACATAATTTCTTGTCATTAAGATTGGATTTGATTAATAATAAACAAGAAATGGGAATAACATTAATTTGTAGAACTCAATTTTAGCCGTCTTTTAAACAACGTTATCGTCGGTAGTACTCACAATTTTGTTCCTTAAAGATTGGGTAAGACAAATAACGAAAACCGGCGAATAACGTTTTTATGAGGAACTTCCTTTACCCGCCTTTCGAATAACGTTATTGTCAGCAGTTCGTTCAATTTCGTTCTTCGACATCAGGTTGAACTAATAACGAAATGATGCCAATAACGTTATTCAGTTATTCACTATGTGAGCCACCCTCCCAATAACGTTATTGGTAGGGACCGGAATAATAGCGTTCTTCAATTCGGTTATTGAATATAACGTTATTGT
Source organism: Meconema thalassinum (assembly GCA_946902985.2). Taxonomy (NCBI): domain Eukaryota; kingdom Metazoa; phylum Arthropoda; class Insecta; order Orthoptera; family Tettigoniidae; genus Meconema; species Meconema thalassinum. The sequence continues at coordinate 2,133,693,240 of OX336388.2, read as the reverse complement.
GATAGTATATGATAAATACGGTATTCTTGTGGAAACGAAGTAATTCGTTCTGCAACGCATTTACCTAAATGCACTCATGGAGTTTTCCGGTACATTCCCTAATTACGTTACGTTATGGTTACGGTTAAGTTATCTAGCCCTGTTTGAAACTAATGTCAATTGATCTGTAGTTACGATGGCTGGCCACCAGAATGCGCCATACTCTCCTTTCCGCAAAAATAGACTTACCCCGTTCTTTATGGCGTCTTCATATGTTCTCATGTTGGTAGTATTGGGAATAAAATAGAGTCAAGTTGCACCAAAGTCAATGCAGTGTATTCTTAGTTGCAATCTAGAATATTCTGCAAGAAATAACGTACTCTAGAGATGAAACTCACCCTACAGCGCTCAGTATTTAGACCGACCTTGCTCTATGGGAGTGACAGCTGGGTAGACACAGGATATCTGATACATAAGCTAGAAGTAACTGATATGAGGGTAGCACGAATGATTGTAGGGACAAATATATAGGAGCAATGGCGGGAAGGTGCTTGCAATGAAGAGACAAAGGCTAAGTTAGAAATGAACACGCTAGATGAAACTATTCGTATGGGTCAACTCAGATGGTGGCGTCTTGCGAAGCGAATGGGGGAGGGGGAATTACCTAAGAGGTTAATGAGTTCAGCTGTGGAAAGTCACGGAAGCAGATGCACAGTTGACCCACAGTGGAAGGAGGAATTTTAAAAGAAGAAATATTGAAGGAGGAATTCTAACTGCTAATAGGGAATAATGGAGGCAACATGTTTGCAAACAGAGGCTTGCTGTCTAGACAGGACGCTGAATGGCAAAATAGTTTAAAATGAAAATGAAAATTGTATGTTCTTGATTGCCTGGTGAATGAACGAGCAGGGGTTGATCACTCTTTTTATCATACAAAATACCCTTCTTGTGGTTCAGATTCCACGTCAAAATGGCGCTCCCGTGGTCATGATTGCGAGATTAACAGCAAGCTCCCTTTCTCCTTTCTCTGCAGCTCTCGATATTTGCCGAAATCCATGCCTTATATTTAAATATTGTTCTCCAAATGGAATTTCAACAGACGATACACAACGTGTCTTGTTAGAATATGATTCAACCACGGAAACTTTTCAGCCATTTACAGAGGAATTGGTGTCTTTACTATCGTAGCAACACAGCGACTCTTTTGAGGTCTCTACTGCAAATAAAAGAGTAACTTCCCCTAAATATGGCTTCCTCGAAGGCAAGTGTGTATGACGTCATCACGTAACACTCAGTTTTGTTTCTGCTCCCCGATCACATTACCACCAGATTTCGTGTGAAAGGGTTCCTTTATCCTTCCGTTTATTTTTGTCTAGTGTTTTCATTGTCTAAGTTCTTACAGCAGGAACAAGCATATCAATGCACAATTTTACAAAGAGTATTTAGCTTCTTTCTTTCGTTCTTCTCAGGGGTTCACAACTTGTGGGACGTGGGTTGGTGACCTCGGCGCAAACGCTGAGTCCGGCATTGCTTCCACTTATTTTCGCAGGGCCACTTTCAAATTTCCAGTCGACCTTCCTTGCTCAACTCTTGTTATCTTCCAACCCCGACAGTATTATGGTATCCCTGGCTGAGAGTGAAATTCAATTTGCCATTATATTTGGCTCTTGTCTCGTCTTATGTAGCTGGTTTCATGGACGGTCTTGCCTAAAGCTGTAATAAAAAATGAAAATCCACAGCCTGCTTCCAGTCTCCGACCGGGTCAGGAATGGAATGAATGAAGCCCCCATCTAGCGGCGAGGATATGAACTGTGCCGGCTGCCGAGGCCTGGCGCACTCCTCTGGGGCAATGATTAAATGAATGACAGATTAAATGAAATGATAGTGGAAAGTGTTGCTGGAATGAAATTTTGACAGGGAAAACCGGAGTACCCGGAGAAAAACCTGTCTGCCTCCGTTTTGTCCAGCACAGATCTCACATGGAGTGACCGGGATTTGAACCACGGACCCAGCGGTGAGAGGCCGGCGTGCTGCCGCCTAAGCCACGGAGGCTTGACTAAAGCTGTAATAAATTACATAAATATAATATTTAAATAGAACTAAAGTTATATTTCGTCTGTTTAATTTGCATTTTAACCACTGCGCAATGGTGCCAACTTAAGCTGCAGTGTGAAGAAATGTCCCTCTTCGGATGACAATGAAGCATTCCATTCAAAACACACATTTCCTGAAACCTTCTAACATAATGAAGAGGATATCTTAGTATTCCGCACTTCATCAACTTCATATTCACATCAAGAACTTTCTGTATAATCCTTGTTTATTATGATTAAGAGCATATACAGGGAGACTGCATTCTCAGGAGGATCATGAGGAATTTATTCATATTTGCCCGTGCGAGAAATATCGCATGTTCATAAACCACACTTTCCCGAGTAGGTTTATAATAACAGACTTAAGGAGAAAGGTTGATAGTTTTAAGGTTTCAGACGACAACTCATAATTGCAGCATGTTACAGCAACAGTATTTGCAAATCTCACACTTCTTACAAAAATCGATATTTATGAAATTTAAAAGCAATTTTTCACTGCTAATGTCTTTTGTCTGCTAAGCCCATTGATTGACAGCTTAGCTGCAGCACTCACTGGTTATTCGATATTTAGGAAATTATACGATTTGAGTACTCATCCCTTTGATTTAATGTTTCTGAAATCCATGAAAAATCATAAAGGAAAGACCTCAGAATGTTAAAATGACATTAAACAGGTGCCACAGCGGCCAAAATGTGAAGTGGACAGCAATTATGGAGGGTTCTTTCCTATAGCAACAGTATCTGCAAATTGCACATTTCGTACATTTTTAGCCTACTTTTCACATTTTGCAAAAATGAGGAAAAAGTAGACTTATGAGATCAGGCAAATGTGTGTCTGTCTGTCTGTCCTTCTGTCTGTCTGCTGGCTGTGTGTGAGTACCCCCCCCCCCCTATCAACTCCTAAACGGCTGAAGCAATCGAAACAAAATTTGGTAGGAGTAAAGACCTGTACCTGAATATCTCACGGCCATATTTGAAAATGATGTCAGTGCTACCAACTGCTGAAAAATCGCAATTGAAATTTGAGCTCAATGTTGGCTAACTTGGAAGGTATGAATGGGAGCTATTTCAAAATTGGCACACGTATAGATAATAATATTGCAGTTTAATTTCCAGGAGACCATTCATCGCAGTGTTGCCAAAATGATTATAAGCCTGTTGATAAGTCCAAATTTTAAATGCATATAACTTCTACACTCTCAATTGGATTTCAACCAAATTTCGTATGTGGAATGTGTACATAAACAGATATGACTGAACGCATTCTTAAGATCCACACGGGCTGCCAACTGTTAATAAATGCTCGAAATTCATTTTTTCCAAATACCAATATATCAGAAAGTATGGAATCCGACAGCTTTAAACTATGCACACGTATAGTACCTGATATTCTATATTAATTTGGAGTAACTTATATACGTCAGTGCTACAAACATGATTCTAAGCCTGCTGAGAGGTCCAACTTTAAATACATGTAACTTATATACTATCATTTGGATTTCAACCAAATTTCGTGTGTGCTATGTGTACCATAACATATATGTCTATGCCGATTCTTGAGAGTAACCAGGGCTGCCAACTGTTAATAAATACTGTCTTTATTTTTGTTACCCTAATATCAATATATCAGAAAGTATGCAAGCCAATAGCTCTAAACTTTGCACACGTATAGTACCTGGTATTGTAGATTAATTTGGAGTAACTAATATAGGCCTACGCCAGTGCTGCCAACATGATTCTAAGCCTGCTGATAGGTACAATTTTAAAATGCATGTAACTTATATTCTAACTAATGGATTTCATTCAAAATTGACACAACAATAGATCATATTATTTCAAATTATTTCTGACCAATACATGTATGTCATTGTTGCCAACATGATTTTACGCGCGCTGTTAGATCCAATGTTTAACTGCATGTAACGTCCATGCTATCCATTGGACTTAAACCAAATTTTGTATTCTGTACCTTAAGAGATGGAACTAAGAATATATTCAGTCACCAGGGCGTCCAACTGTAGTTCGGTATACAGTATTTCGAACCAATTAGAAATTTCGATATTACCAACTTAATTTCGTCATTATTCTAGATACATCCATATAGATTAATCATTGGCATGAATCTTAAATTTTAAGAAAAGTAGGCTCTTTAGTTCGTCACGGAACTTCTTGTTTAAAGTACTTTTTAAAGAAATTATGGATACTTAGGAAATTATAGTGCAATTCGTCACTGCTAATGTCTATTCTCTTTCATTTGAATGCTCGTTTGTCACGATCGGTCGCTTGTGAGCGCCGCAGGAGGGATCTCTACTACTAAAATAATATATATGATAATTTTTCTATGAAGACGCAATTGATCCACGTAATACGCACATTATACCGAACCAGAGTTGCCAACCTCGCTAACCTGAAAATCCCTACTTCCCACTCAGAATGTCCCTTTTCACTAGAAAATATCCCCCGCGAATATTCATTTTGTTCAAAACAAATGTAGGCTATAACGAATAAACAAGATGTTCAGTAAAGAACATATAGCCTACTTTCTCCTAAATCCATGGGTAATGTTATAAATCTTTGTCCTTTTCAAGGAGTATAATTGAATGTTGGTTGCAGTAGCTTGTTGAAATACAACGTGCTATACGGATACTAAACATGAATATAAGGTGCCCTTTGCTAGTGCTACCTACGTACCAAACTTCGTTCAATTCGGTTTTACCGTGTTTCAATTGATAGGGGGAATCGATTTGCACACATACATAGCCACCATCTGCAAAATATCGGGCTGATGATCTTGTAGTTTGGTAGAGATCAGATTATTAGGTTGGTCGTAATTTGATTTAAGCTTTTAAAATTTGGGTGGTCGCCATTACGTTTTCGTCAAGATGGCGGTAATATATACCCCGACACTGAGGTGCTCTTTGCTAGTGCTACCTCTGTACCAAATTTCGTTCGATTCGGTTTCACCGTGTTCGAATTGATAGGGGGAACAGACATTCCGAGGACACACACACACAGACAAACAATTTTTGGCCCTGTGTAGATCTCATAAGTCTACTTTCATTTTTTGCAAAAATCGAAATGTGCTCTGGAGTCTCGATAATGTGTTTCTAATTGCGGGACCATGTGCGCTAAAAACGATTTTAACGAAACATTAAACTGTCTTGTAAACTATCATTATCATACACTGCTCTCCACGGTAGGTGAGTGGTTAAGGTGTCGGTCTACTAACCCCAAGCTTGCGGGTTCGCTCCTGGTCGTGGTAAGTGATTTTTGAAAGACGGAAAAAATTACGACGCCAAGTCTTGATAAAATTTATAATCGGAAGAGCCAAGGGGATTACACCAAGCAGAAAAAAGAAGAACTTCGGAGGCTAGAAATTACAGATGACGACTGTCGAGGCAGAACACAATTCAGGGAAATTCTTTCCAACAAAAAGGTTCTTGTGAGAGAAAAGAGAGAACGCAAGGGAGGAAGATGGACAGCAGAGAGAAAGGCACAACACTCTGAAAGAACGAAGGAAGTGTGGAAGAAGAGAAAGGAAGAAAGAACTATGAGAAGGAAAAGAAATGATATTTGCGTGGTCCTTAGTTTTGGCCGGCGCGCATAATGTAATGTAATGTAATGTAATGTAATGTAATGTAATGTAATGTAATGTAATAATAATAATAAGAAGAATAAGAATAAGAAGAAGAAGAATAAGAATACTATCGTATGGCCTCGGGTGCCAGGTTGAAGCTTTGTTATTTGTCACCCAGAGGATAGCTTGCATGTCGAATTTCGTTGTTCCTTGAAGCACTATGAAAGTCAAGGAGGTGAGCTATCTAAGCTCCTTGAACACTATTGCGCTTTCTAGTAGAGAAATGAGGAACTTTGTGTTGGCGGAAACTCCCGAGATTAATTTAGCCTTTATGAACACGGCCTACTGAAATCAAAGGGGTTCTTTGACATGCCAACATCGTATGACATGCGTGTCGTAATTTTTTCTGCCTTTCAAAAAAAAAATCACTTACCACGGCCAGGAGCGAACCTGCAAGCTTGGGGTTAGTTGACCGACACGTTAACCACTCACCCACCGTGGAAAGCTGTAACAGTGAATGATAATGCCTTTTCAGTAATTTAACAATGTTATCATAATAAAGGTAAATGTTGATACTTTTTTATAAATTGATTCAGTTGTTTTGGGTAGGATCATATTAGGAAACAGAACTGTTTTGTTGAACTAATGTATTCAGTTAGTGTTACCTTAAGGGGGGACCTACACCTTAAGGAATCAACATTTGTCATTTTTAAATATATATTTTTTCTACGTTTATTGATTATTCCTCTTCAAATCACTGCAACAATTTCTTTGATATGTATTATACTATTGAAGTTATGATCAAAAACGTGCAGGGGAGTTTAGGAAGTTTTCTTACACATTGGTAACTTTGTTGCTCGTTTCCCGAAACTTTGGATTTTCAAATCCGTTTCCTGAGTAACTGCCAGAGTTTTCAAGATAATGACGTGAAATTTAGTATACAAGTGTATCTTATAGGGAAGACGAATAAGTCTGTTGTTGTACATGTCATAAGTTTGGTTTAAAATATATATTCAGTGAAATAAATTACAAAAAAGTTACACTTTAATATAAGCTTTTAAAAAAATATTTTTTTCTTCATAGATTCCAATGATTTTAGGTCAATCTCTAGCTACCGTATTAGTAAATACAATGAAAAAAGAATTTTTGAAAAACAATTATATTTGTGTAAAATATTAGCGAAACGGTGGAACAGTGCACGATATGCAGCCGCCATTTTAAATGCCCAATTTGCGGAAAGGCATTCGCCATATGTCTTGTAAATAAACGAACATATTGTCAAAGCATAGTGTGATTGGCAGAACAAATTATAATTCTTTAGTACTCTCTGTTAGCGAGTAATGAAAAAGTGAAATATACAAGATTTTCGGATCCTTAAAGGTGTAGGTCCCCCACTTAAAATGAAGAGCTTATTTCCAAAGAGACGTAAATCCAAAATTGACGGTTTGTCAGTTTTTTTATCATAAACAAGTTTCTAGGTTCTCTCAACGCATAGCAAAGCTTTTAAGTCATAATACGTTATAGTCCCATATTAACTGAGATCTAAAAACTAAGCTTATTTACGAAGTATTTATTTCCAATGTGTCTTATATCCATGTTGACCAATCCGATGGCTCTCTGGACATCACGTGATATCACGTGATACATCAAGGCCATGGCTAACTTTGAAGAATATGTTTGTGTTTTTTGTGTTTAATAGTACATCATGCAACTCGCCTATAATGGCGATAATTAAGACACGAGTATGTATATAAAACGAGCGTAAGCAAGTTTTATAATTTCCATACGAGTGTCTTAATTACCATTATAGGCGAGTTGCATACGACTGTTTATGTTCGACGATAATTATAACTTTATTATTTATGTTTTAACATAAATATTCATAAATATCTGTTGAGAGTCAGCCACTTGAATTTTGTAATCGGAGTGCAAGCGCTGGGTATAATATCTCTGTTTTTCACGTTCTTTGACCGATCCACGCATGCGCTCTGTGTGCTTGCAATGCCATATGCAGGCCATATGTTTACAGCCTGCCGTCCAGCTCTATAGCATTCACTAATATTGTCACCGAAGTCGTTTGAAAGCAATGCGCTGTGTAGAAATTGGTGTTGGGGATATTAAGGTACAGTGCTATTTCTTGTCTCATATTCACCAGTTTATTTACGCGAACATATGGATGGTGCGTATTCCATGTCGGTAATTTATATAGAAATATGCTGTGTTTATGTCCGACATGTAGGATTTTGGGCGCATGCTTGAAGGTATCCTTACCTAATTGGTCAATGAATAAGCTCACATTGGCTGGAGAAACTGTATCGTAATGTAAAATAGTGTTATAATGACCATCATTATGATACAGTTTTCTGACACATAATGTTTGCATTTCGACATAGTCTAACATAAACCATTTAAATGTCACCCAAAGCGTATGTCAGTATACGATTGATTTCCAAAATGTCCTAACTCCAATTTTTACAGAGAACGATTATCACCATTTCCATTGATAGGGATTTTTAAAACACAGTGTCAGGATGAGCATAAAAGTAATGAATGGAATTACATTACATTCATAATGAAAATCCACAGCCTGCTTCCAGACGACCGACCGGGTCAGGGAATGGAATGAATAAAGCCCTCATCTAGCGGCGAAGATATGAACTGTGCTGGCTGCCGAAGCCTGTCGCACTCCCCTGGGGAAATGATTAAATGATTGACAGATGAAATAAAATGACAGTGGAGAGTGTTGCTGGAATGAAATTTGTGATAAGGAAACCCGGAGATAAATCTGTCTGCCTCCCCCCTTTGTCCAGCAAAAATCTCACATGGAGGGATTTGAACCATGGACCCAGCAGTGAGAGGCCGGTGTGCTGCCACCTAAGCAACGGAGGCTCCATATTCATAATATTCTTCTTATTATTATTTTTCAGCTTTTACGGCCTCATTGGACCACTTCAGTCAATCATTTCTTGGTCCTCTTCTTCAGTAAGTTTTCTTTCCGAGTTGCCGAGTAGCTTTTCATTCGCTCTAATCTTCTCAGGCGTTCATCATCTGTAAATACCATTTCTACTGTGTTACGTTTGTCTATTTTTGCCTGAAATCTTATTTTTATATCTTTCAGTTTTTTTTGTTTTGTTTTGCAAGTCATCCAAGGTTATTTCTAATTCTTTCTTATCTTCTCTAATTGCATTAATCCATCCTACTTGTTGTTTCATATTCCAAAGTTTCACTACAATTTTTCTAGATAACCTAGTTTCCGGTGTCCTCATGATGTGACCAAAAGGACAAATCCGTTTCTTCCGAATAGTATCAGTGATGGGCTCCAGTTCTCGTTTTACCACTATCCGCCACTGTCCATCTTTCTGATATATTTTGTTTATGCATGTTCTAGCTATTCTTCTTTATACTTTTAAAATTTTGTCCATTCCATTTTTCTGAGTAACTTTAAAATCAGTATATAATTTAATTATACGAAGAAACAAAAGCTCGGTTTCTGAAGTTTTGCATTTCACGGATTTACGTCACTTGGGAAATATGTTCTGTGTTTATTCCTCGTTATATTCATTATTATGGAAACCTATCTTTGATGTGAGTATATAAGTTATGGTACAATTATTATCTTCCCGGCTTTGTGTTGTGTACGTGAGCGAACAAAATTACAAGATAGCACGCCAGTTATTTAGTCCAACAGGTGGTGGGGACAAGATTCCTTTGACTTGCTTTGTTGCGTTAATTAATATCAAGTCCGTACCACTTTTTAAATAAATGACAGTTCATTATTTTTGTAAAGAATCCATCCACAACGTTGACGCAGCTGGAGATTAAAGAGTGGTGACACACTAGCCCTTAAAATAGCACGAGCTTTGTGTAACAGAGCACTTCAAACAAAACCCAACATTGACAGCTACCAATGTTCTAATGAAGCGACACTTTCGTTCTTGCTACACGAATATACGAGAGAGTCAAATGCAAAATGCTCACTTTCTCTATACTTTTAATATCAGATTGTGATAATAATAATAATAATAATAATAATAATAATAATAATAATATAATGATAACAACAAACCCAATCGCAAGACAAAACAAGAAGTTCCGTGACGAACTAAAGAGCCTGCTTTTCTTAAAATTTTAGATTGTGCCGATGATTAATTTATTCATCAGAAATGAAATGTTACTTTTGATCTATAAACGCGCGTAAGATCATCTTGGCAACAGTGTCATTTATGTGTTGCTCAGAATAAATCTGAATTGTTATGATCTATTATTCTGCCAATTTTGGATGGAATCCATTTTCCAGTATAGAAGTTACCAGTATTTAAAAATTGGACATATAAAGCATGCTTACAATCATGTTGGCAGCACTGCCATATATCAGTTATTCCAAATTAATACCAGGTACTATACGTGTAGAAGGTTAAGAGCTGATGGTTTGCATACTTCCTGATATATTGGAATTAGGATTTTAAAAATAGAGAGAGCGCACTTATTAACAGTTGGCAGCCCTGCTTGCTCTCAAATATACGCATAGTCATATGTGTTATTGTACACATAGTATCCTACATGCGAAATATGGTTGAAATCCAATTGATAGTGTAGAAGTTACATGCATTTAAAAATTGGACCTATCAGGAAGCTTAAAATCCTGTTGGCAACACTGTCATATATAGCTTCCTGGGAATGAAACTGAAATATTATTATCTACAGTATATGTGTACTAATTTTTGAAAAGCACCCAGGCATATTTTCCGAGATATCCAACATGGAACTCAAATTTCAATTGCAATTTTTCAGCAGTCGGTAGCACTGACGTCATTTTCAAATATGCCCGTGAGATATTCAGGTACAGATCTTTACTCATACCAAATTTGGTTTTGATAGCTGCAGCTGTTTAGGAGTTGATAGGGGGGGGGGGGGAGCACAATCAGATAGACAGACAGACAGACAGAAGGACAGACAGGCACATATTTGCCCGGATCGATCTCATAAGTATACTTCTTCCTCATTTTTACAAAATGTGAAAAGTAGGCTAAAAATCTGTCTTAACACGGAACGAACGAGTGCTTTCTGCTTATATTGATGAGCAATATAATATTGAAAACATCCATTTACTGCTATACTCTTCTGCGGTAGCTGCCCTAAGAAGTTCAGACTTCAGGTTCTGCGTTTTCTTTAGCTCACTAAGGTACTGGATCAACCCGACAGTATATGGATTTAAGGTGAAGGGCAGGGACACAGAATGTACGACACACCACCTCCCGCATTTGGATGACTTCAAAGTGTATGCTATACCTCTAGTCACCTCAAGACTAAGCGGTTCCTTTGATGTTCTGGTCAGTGAAGAGGCTAACGCGCCTGCAAATATTTCCCACTTTTTCTGCTTGTTTTTGGCGTACAAGATTTTCCAGTACATGTCTTTATGTTTCCGTAAACTGACTAGATTACTTTTCAGATTTTCCTTTGTAAAAATAATTTTCACGTTAATATGGAGCTTTACCAACTTTGCTTTTTATGTGATGAATTGTGTGTGTGTGTGAATATAGATTTTAGTGGCATTTGGAACGATAAGCAGAGTAATTCAGTACTAATTTGATATTATTTAGTTGTGTACAAACCTTCTTTGAGCGGCAAAAGAGCACCCGAGTAATTCGATTTTACGGCGAATCAGGCTCAAAGATTGGCAACGCTCTTACGATTGCACAATGTTCCTCAAGTAGAATAAGCTGTAAAGCTTGTATCACCAATAAAATATTTCAAAGGTAATAAAAGTGGAGAGAAGCTGAGTCAAGGGTGTAAACAAATGATTTTGAAGGTTGACAACAGAGAGAGAAGATACGCTGAGGGATATTTTCCTCAAGACTTGACCTAACGTTTCGTATAGTTCATAGGACACAACTGCAGACGCTGCTCAACATAACACGCAGCTTCTCAAAGTCAATAAGCATGAACTTTGGCCTGGATAATAACATTGTAAGGTGATACACTTACAACGAGGAAAATTAGGAAGCAGTAATGAAATCAGCTTTGGTGAAAATGTACTGGAATGTTTAACCGAAGAACAAATTTACAACTACTTAGGCTTTATCCAACTGCGAGGGATCAGCCGAACTGAGATCAAGGTGAGGCTGAAAATGAAGTTCAAGGATCGGCTGAACACTGTGTTTAAGACCTTGCTGAACACAAGAAATACAAGTAGTTCCGTGAAGAACTAAAGCCCATTTTCATACATCCATTATGTTAATTGCCCCTATCAACATACAAAATATCAGTTTGATTGCTGTAATGGATTCGTAGATATTGAGAACCGTCTGAATATTTCGGATGGTCTCCAAGTTGGATTTTGATATATTTACGCCATAGAGTTATGCACTATTAAATGACGATTTTTGCGTAGGTTCATTATTCAAACGTTCACTTCGATCGCATGATTATTACATAAGAAATAAAAATTTAATTTTAAAATTGCGCTCAGCCACTCTTATTAGTTTATGTGAACAATTTAACAAAATTAGATGCCAATGCATTACAATGTGTATAAACATTTACTGTACCAATTTCACTGCGCTTAGATGGTTAAATCGCGAGAAAAGTCTATTAAAATGTTTCAACTTTGCATGGCCGCCATGTTTGTTTTGTATTTTACAGGTTTTTGGAAGTCTCATAGCTTAAATTCTAGTAGTGCCGTACAAAATTCAGGATAATATCAGTAATAGTTTCGGATTTATAGAATCCCGGTGAAATATTTCGCACAGTCACCATGTTGGATTGTTGTGACCTAATAAAATTTGAAAGGCACGGTCGTGGTTGTCCAACATAGTACTATGACCTTACCGAGGTTCATTGAATTCGCTCCAGCCGTTTAGAAGTTATTATGGACATACACACACACACACACACACACACACACACACACACACACACGGACAAAAGGTGATCTCATAAGCGTATTTTTTCATGAATGAAAATAGGTTAAAAATCAAAGCCAGTGACTCAAACGCCATTCCAACTCTAACCTATTCATTTGGAGTGATGAAATGGTCTGAAACAGACCTCGAATGTCTTGAGAGAACAGTGTGTGTGCAGATGACCAAAGACAGACTTCATCACCCCAAGTCTGCAGTTCAACGCAGAACTATACCACCAAGCGAAGGAGGACTAGGAATTGTCAGTTTGATGTGTTTGGGCCACAAGGAAACCTTGAACTTAAGAGAGTACTTCCTACGACAGGCCGTTCCAAATCCACGTGTTTGAATAAGCGTACACGTGAGTACTCAGCAGTGATTCTCGGTGCACGGTTGGAGAGGGACTGGGGTCATAGCCAATTCGTCACTGGTCGAAGGTCATAGCACAAGTCCATGGGCTTCCTGCCAGTCTTGATGTAGGCTATCCACCGCGTAGTGACGGCAGCCCCAAGAGCAGAGCTGTATTGCATGTTGCAGGTTTACTCACACAAGGCGGCGAATACTCATCTGCTCCCTTGCGCGCAGCTCGGTTGGAACAGCATGTCCTACGAAGAACAGAATGGAATGCAATGTATGATGCCCTTTGTTAAGCCGATAGTATAACTCGACACTCCATTTAAACCGGACCAATTTCAGCTCACATGGAAAGTCTCTCCTCGACCAATTTGAGGTATGGAAAGAAAGGGAGCTTCGTGATGCTAAAGCACACCAACTGGGCCTGCAATCTACAGATAAGTACGCATCCACCAAACCCAATTAATTAGCGGGACCACTGGTTTCATGTTGACAGAGTCATTCCTACAAGGAATTACAGGAGGGTTATCTTGAAACAGACAGAAGTTGAGGATACGTGTCGTAAATGTGGTAATCAGGGTGAAACCTAGGATCACATTACAGTTACACACACTACTACAGTCACCGCAGAAACATAGGTTACCAGAAGAAATTAATGCATATTCTAGGACATGGCTCTGATGACCAACATGCCCCAAGCTTCATACAGAAATATTAGAGAAACATTTATTTATTTATTTACTTATCTACTTATTTATTTTTCTATTTATATATTTATATATTTATTTATCTATTTATTTATCTATTTAATTCTTTATTTAATTTTCGATTTATTTATTTATTTATTTAATTATCTAATTATTGATTTATTATTGTTATTTTTTATTTTTATTTTTTTACTTACTTTTATCGTTGTGGCTACTAGGAACCCCGAGATCTCAACTTTTATCGTTGTGGCTACTAGGAACCCCGAGATCTCAACTTTTTTCATTCTTTTTAGCTCACCACGCCTTCATCCTTTCGGAATGGGATGTCTTCCATTCATCCGAGTGAACATATCTCTTGCTGGGTTTTACTTCTTCTTGATGAACCTGGCAGAGTTTTTGTTTCCATGGGGCTCTGAGCAAGATCCCTGATTCAGAAATGTCAAACTTTAACAAGTCCTTATCCACTTCCACCAGCCAAAGAGACATCGCCTTTAAACCTCTGAAGTATGATAATAGACGGTTGGAGAATCTACTGACTGGCTTTCTGAGGAGGTGGGCATAGAATGTTATTCTCCGTTTCCGGATAATACTTGGGATATTTTCAGTGTGGGAGTATATTTCTGAATTACTCCAGAGCTTGTAACCTCCATCTTTGAACTTAGGACCAAGAATTTTCCTAATCTTTCTTTCTTTTACTTCAAATCTCTCGATCGGGCCAGCTGCGCGGTTTGTTAAGCATACCGCTGCATACAGTGCTTCCGGTCTAATCACATATTGATAGTGTCTTATCTTTTCATACCTACAGATGGACTTTTTACTGTACAATTGGTGTGTGAAGCGGAATTTATTGACTCGTTTTGAGATTGCGGACTTTTCAGAATTATTTGGTTCGATCTATTTTTTTTTTCAATTGCCTCCTATCGTAGTAAATAGGTTCGGGTTTGATATCCGGCTCTGCCAACTAATTCATTTCCGGTCTGAGGGCTGGGACAGGGCACAGCCTCGTGAGGTTAAATTGAAAAGAAAAAAAAGGAAGCTTGTAGTTTAAAGTGACCGTTAATCTTGAGATCATGAGCCACGGGACCTCCTTTTTACGTGGAATCCGAACCACAGGACATGGCATTTCACTTCGAAAATCTCACATGAATTGACCGGGAATCGAACCCGAACCGCCTTGGTGAGAGGCATACAGCTAGACCGCTGAGCCACCACGCCCCAAATTGGAAAGAGCTGGGTACGATTCTTACCTCGGCCATCTTGAAAGTGGCTTTTCCCTTCTACTGCAGGCAAATGCTGGGATGATTCCTAGGCTGCCATTTGAACAGAGAGTCCTCTGGCTGGTCCGTGATGCTCACACCGGCAGCACTCTTTGGCTCGGAACTGGTAAGCCAGACGTAGACGGAAACACAGAAAATTCTTGTCATCCTTCCGTCTCATGTGAAGGGTACACAGAGAAAAGGAACATTGTCACAAAAAGCAAATTTTACAGGAGACATATTTTGAAGTTTAAACACTCGTACACAAAATACTAAGAATAAAATTATTTGGATGTAGGTGTCTAAATTATTGTCACTTATATGTGGGTCTCATCCATCAATATGATGTTTTTAAGTTAACAACAGGCCTACTCTAGTAATATTTTTTTAGTTCATTAGTGCAAGGACGATGTTCGTTCTTCCTCTGGAGTCTTCTAAAAGAATGGGCACATTCATGTTATTACAATTATTTCTCCTCCAATATAGCATTAACAATACTTCAATATATTAAAAATAATTTTGAGAATATGTTACAATGTTTTGGAAAAAATCATAAACTGAAATTAACACAAATTAAAATAAATATTACAGTCAATTATGAGTGATCAATTTGGAAACTTTTGGCCTTTGATTCAAAATATGAAATCAGCTTAAACTACAATGGCGACCACATGCAACATGCGCATTCGAGCAGTTAGTGGACTCAGTTCGTTTTAATGCAGTTCCGCGCAGACATTGTTCATTCTTCCTCTGTGTACCATTTCCATTTCACTGTGGACATCGTTCAATGTTTCTGTTTCATATTTCGCGTGTTGATAACTTCACTAATAAGCCAACGAATGGGACTAATAACTAATTTTTTGAATTCTTGGACAATGTGTGTTTTTTTCCTGTGGACCCTTCATTGCTAATTGAATCATTGAACTGAATGTTTCCAATAGCGTCTGAATCTCTGTAGAGCGGCTTCGGTGGCGTAGTCGGTAGCATGCTGAGCATCTATGCCGAAGATACGTGGTTCGGAGGGGAAGTAAAACCGTCGGTCCCATGTCATAGATTTATGGCATGTTAAAAAACCTTCCACTAATTACACCTGTGTGAAGCAAAATTGTATAGGTTAGGAATGTATACAACGATCTTAGGTTTCTACGTTCGTTGCCAAGAACCGACTACGGTGGCGTCTAGTAGTCTAGTTCTGAACTAGGCCTAGTAGTCATTGACGGTGGCGTTTGGTGGCAAAAGTAGGAACTATTTGAAAATTTCAAAGTTGCAGTCGTTATTTGACTTAAAAAACATATACACACACTAATACAGCCATCACATTTTACACCGGTTATCAGACAGATTCTACATACACCCAAAGTACACGGGGCTACATGACCGCGTTGTCGCAGCCCCTAAACTAAGGAACCAACCAACCAATCTTTGTAAGAGGAAATATTAGTGTTTCCATGAACAACTGTTACTAGTTTAAATTTAGTGTTCATTATTAATGAGATTCTGCAATTTATGTTTCGTTGGTAAGGCTTGTACAGTAACTTAATTTGTTTCATATCATTTTTGTTTCATCCATGTCCGCTTTATTTTAATTGTCCCTTCCACATTCCCCCACACCACTTTCTTGTCTCTTTCCTCTCTGCGTGGTTTGTACTTTTAATTAACCATTTATGGCCAGAATAATGATAAATGAATTACAAAAAAGGTTTCCGCTTGCTGCTAAATTCACTACAGCTGAGTCAAATTAAAATATCATCCCTGTCAGTTAAGCTAATTTATAAATACCAGAGCAGAATCCTTCGCGTCTGGCGGACAGTTAACTTTCCATCAATCCAGTAACACGTTTCGCCTTGCTCACTGATTTATTACGCGGCCGTGGTGAACAACATCCGGCTCAGTTTATTGCTAATGGAAGAGCCGTGATTAACCCAACTTATAAGACCAAACAGCAATAAAGAGAAATGTTTGTAATGCTGATACCCAGATGTGCTGAATGTTTACGACTCTCAAACAGAGATCACATGCTAGTGTAATTTTAGTATGATTAGACTTATTGTTAGTGACATCAGTGGCGTAGTTGGTAGCATGCTGAGCTTCTATGCCGAAGGACGCGGTTCCAAACCCGGACGAAGTCGTCGGATTTTTAAGAGCAAAGAAGATATAAAGAGTAGGTTAGATGATGATGATGATGATAATTGTTGTTTTAAGGGGCCTAACATCTAGGTTATCGGTCCCTGATGGTTTGGGTGATCGTGAAGACGAAAATGAAATGCAAACTTGAAACTAAAACTAACTACTAACCAACATACTAGAAGAAGAAATGGAAAACCAAAGGAGAATAAGGCAAACAAAAGACAGGAGGAAACGAAATGCCCTCATCCCTCGAAGAATGCAGATTGAGGGACTTGGAAGGAAGGAGAGCCATGAAAGGCAGATAGGATAGTGAAAGAGGACAGGGTCCGCCCCACATGTAAGGAACAAAAGGGGAAAACGGACCCAGCTCAGGAATCCCTTGGGGCCGCCAACTCCCGAACTCACCAGCCGTGAGCCCCTGAGGGTGTAGCATTATCTAGGGTGCACCAAAAGTGGTGGGGCTACATACACCCTGCCTCCTTGAGGGCCTTGAGCAGAAGGCACGAGATAACATGAAAAGAAAACGAAGGCTGTCCCCTCGCAGAAGGAGGGAATCAGTAAATATGAGACAAGAGCAAATTAAGGCGGGAAATGAAGAGACTCCCTAGGGCTCGGTAACCCTAATACCGTTGGGGTCGGAAGAGAACAAGAGTTGACCAAGGGAGGTCGACAGGAAGGATGAAAGAGAGGGGGCCGGCACAAGTAAGTGGAAGCTATGCCGGACTCAGCTGAGGCCCCGTGGTCGCCAACCCACGTCCCACTAGATGTGAGCCCCTAGGGGGAATAGTAGGTTAGCTCAGAAAAGGAAAGCATTTCTACAGAAAAGGAATCTGCTGACATCGAATATAGATTTAGGTATTAGGAAGTCATTTTTGAAGGCCTTTGTCTGGAGCGTGGCGCTCTATGGAAGTGAAACTTGGATTATTGGTGCAGTAGAAAAGAGGAGAATTGAAGCGTTTGAAATGTGGTGTTACAGGAGAAAGATGAAGATCAGATGGGTAGATAGGGTTACAAACGAAGAGGTATTAAGACTAGTGGGAGAGGTGAGATATTTCTGGCGACTGCTAATGAAGAGAAGAGATAGGTTGGTAGGGACACATACTAAAACACCCAGGAATAGCAAGCTTAGTTATGGAAGGATGGGTCGAGGACAAGAACTGTAATGGTAGACCAAGGATAGAATATGTAAAACAGATTGCTTCGGATGTAGGGTGTGGTAGCTATGTAGAGATCAAACGATTAGCTCAGGTCAGGGAAGCATTGAGTTCTGCATCAAACCAGTCAAAATACTGAAGACTCAAACAACTAAAATCCGAAGGAGGGCATGGACAAGAACCTTCCACTAACTACACTTGCGTGAAGCCAAAATTTGAAGGTTAGGTTTGATTAATGGTCTTAAGTTCCAACGTTCATCACAGGGCGCTGGTTACGATGGTATCTAGTAGTAGTGAAGTTCACAGCTAGGTGTCGAGGACGGTAGCATTTGGTAGCGAAAGTAGGAAATACTTGAAATTATTGTCTGTAGTCCTTACTTGGATTAAAACAGATGACACACACTAATACAGTCATCACAATTATAAACACCGGTTAATTATCAGACAGATTCTACACACACCCAAAGTACACGGGGCTACATGACCGTGTTGTTGCTGCCCCTAAACTAAGAAACCAATCAACCAACCATACTTATTGTTGTTATGGGGGTTGAAGCCATTTTTCAGTGTTGCCTTAGTAAACAAAAGTTTGGTGCTTTTCAGTCGGTCTACGAATGTACCCTAAAAGATTTAGGTTATACCCTAATCCTGAAAATAATTACATTAGATTAATAAATACACTATTACACATGCATTTACTACAGACAGCACATCGGAACACGGGGCGGGAGAGGGGAAGAACCAGTTCAGTGAGATAATATTCCAATTCAGTCGACCATCACTAGTGCAAGAGGGAAGTTGATACTACTCGCAGCTACATCACGGAAGACATCCAACCAGATAAGTAACAGCCTACACTATACAGTACAACCATAGTTGACTTTTACAACCATGAAGTTCCTCCAAACAGACCAATTCCGGATTTCTATCACCATTTCAGCATTTCACCTAACATCATTTACTACAACTAGCATACACTGACAAGCTGCAGTACCAACACTGCAACTAAATAATTGTACATATTGTAAATATTTTCACCTGTATTTTCAAACATAGATTGTATAGACTAAGTGTAATGGATCTGATGATGATCGACAATCGGAACTGGTCATCCTAGTGTATTTATTAAACTCAACAATTTTTTTCGGGATTAGGGTATAACCAATCTCTTTTTGGGTACATCCGTGTTGACCGACTGAAAAGCACGAAACCTTTTTTTACTTATTGTTGTTTCATTTTCAACGGCCCTAACGGCTCACAAACAGTGGAACGTGAGTTGGCTAGCACGGGACCCTCATTGACAAATAAGCATCACGAGCGTCAACCTTCCGCTCTTAGTAAAACTTTGCTTAATTGTAGACCAGTTGTTGTTGTTGTTGTTGTTAGAGTCTTCATTATTTTAACTGGTTTGATGCAGCTATCCATGTCTTCGCGACCTAACCTAACCACTCGTTCTGACTCTTCATACCGGCAGCGGTGGCCGAGAGCACTAACGCGCTACCTTGTGCCTCGCTGGCATCGGGAGAGCATGGGTTCGAATCCCACCTTGGCCGTCCTGAAAATGGTTTTAGTGGTTTCCCATTTCCACCACCAGGCAAATGCCGGGAAGGTTCCTTTCAATAGTGGGTGAGAGGTTATCGTGTCGGACTACCAGCCTTGCAGGTTCGCTCCTGGCCGTGTTAAGTAATTTTCGAAAAGCCACAAAAATCTTGGCATGCATGACTTAAATATGTTGTTGGCATGTTAAAGAACCCATTTGAATTCAACAGGCCGTGTTCATAATGGCAAAATAAATCTCGGGATTTTCCGTCAACATAAAGTTCTTACTTTCTCTTCTAGAAAGCGCTATAGTGTCATGGAGCTTAGATATCTAACCTCCTTGACTTTCATAGCGATCCAAGGAACGACAAAATTTGACATGCAAGCCGCCCTCTGGGCACAAATAACCAAGCTTCCACCCGATAACCGAGGCCATACGATAATAATAATAATAACAATAACAATAAAGATGATAATAATAATAATAAATCCACGGCCGAATTCCTTATAATATCCCTTCCCTGACCCGACCTCAAAAGAAAAGTCCATGACCTTTGGCTGCATTAATAAAATTATTTAGCACAGCTACCACATTGTATAACCTTGGTCTACCTCTAGCGTTCTTATCCTCGACACTTCTTTCCATAACTAACTTTGTTATTCCTGGGTATCTTCTCTTCTCTTCATTAGCAGTCACCAGATACATCTCGCCTTGCCCTCTTCATTTGTTACTCTATATACCCAACTGATCTTCATAATTTTCCTGTAACACCACATTTTAAATATTTCAATTCTCCTCTTTTCTGCTACATCAATAGTCCAAGTTTCACTTCCATAGAGCGCCACGCTCCAGACAAAAGCTTTCAAAAATGACTTTCTAATATCTAAATGTATATTTGATGTCAAACTATTTCTTTTCTACAGAAATGCTTTCCTTGCCGGAGCCAACCTACTTGTTATATCCTCTTTGCTTCGTCCGTCACTGATTATTTTGCTTCCTAATGAGCAGAAGTCTCTTACCCCCTTTAGCTTTTCTCCTGCCAATTTGACGTCAATAACGGTTTCTGATTTATGTCGGCTGCAATCAACTATTTTTAGCCTACTTTTCACATTTTGCAATAATGAGGAAAAAGTAGACTTATGGGATCGATCCGGGCAAACGTGTGTCTGTCTGTCCTTCTCTCTGTCTGTCTGTCTGTCTGTCTGGCTGGCTGGCTGGCTGGCTGTGTGTGTGTCCCCCCTATCAACTCCTAAACGGCTGCAGCAATCGAAACAAAATTTGGTAGGAGTAAAGATATATACGTGAATATATCAATGCAGTATTTGAAAATGATGTCAGTGCTACCAACTGCTGAAAAATCGCAATTGAAATTTGAGCTCCATGTTGCGTATCTTGGAAGGTATGAATGGGAGCTATTTCAAAATTGGCACACATATAGATAATAATATATCAGTTTAATTTTAAGGAGGCCATACATGGCAGTGTTGCCAAAATTATTCTACGCCTGCTGATAGGTCCAATTTTTTTATGCATAAAACTTCTACACTATCATTTGGAATTCAACCAAATTTCATTTGTGCTACGTGTACATAAACAGATATAACTGAGCGTATTCTTAAGATTCACTAGGGCTGCCAACTATTAATAAATTCTCTCAATTTCTTTTAACCAAATACCAAGCCATTAGAAGCAATGAATGAAATTAGAGAAAAATTTAAATTAGGAGTGAAAATTCTAGGAGAAACAATTAAAACACTCAGTTATTCTGATGACATTCTCCTCTTAGCCGACTTACCAGATGAGTTTAAAATGGTGTGGACTTCGTCTTGAGGAAGGAATTCTTGATAAAAATCAATAAATAACAAGACGTTCCGTGACGAACTAAAGAGCCTACTTTTCTTAAAATTTAAGATTCATGCCAATCATTAATCTATATAATGGATCTATCTAGAATAATGACGAAATTAAGTTGGTAATATCGAAATTCCTAATTAGTTCGAAATACTGTTTACCTGGCATAATGTAGCCGAATAGAGGACTACAGTTGGCAGCCCTGGTGAATGAATATATTCATAGTTCCATCTCTTGGGGTGCAGAATACAAAATTTGGTTGAAGTCCAATGGATAGCATGGACGTTACATGCAGTTAGACATTGGATCTAACAGCCCGTGTAAAATCAGTTTGGCAACAATGTCATGCATGTATTGGGCAGAAATAATCTGAAATAATATGATCTATTGTTGTGCCAATTTGGAATGAAATCAATTAGTTAGCATAGAAGTTACATACATTTTAAAATTGAATCTATCAGCAGGCTTAGAATCAAGTTGGCAGCACTGGCGTAGGCCTATATTAGTTACTCCAAATTAATCTAGAATGCCAGGTACTATACGTGTGCAAGGTTTAGAGCTACTGGCTTGCATACTTTCTGATATATTGATATTAGGGTAATAAAATAGAGACAGCATTTATTAACTGTTGGCAGCCCCGGTTGCTCTTTAGAATACGCATAGTCATATCTGTTTTGGTACACATAGCACACACGAAATGTGGTTGAAATCCAAATGATAGTATGGAAGTTACATGTATTTAAAGTTGGACCTCTCAGCAGGCTTAGAATCATGTTGGTAGCACTGAGGTATATATGTTACTCCAAATTAATATAGAATGTCAGGTACTATACGTGTGCATAGTTTAAAGCTGTCGGGTTGCATACATTCTGTTATATTGGTATTTTGGATAAAACAAATTAAGAGTATTTATTAACAGTTGGCAGCCCTGGTGTGTCTTAAGAATACGTTCAGTCATATCTGGTTATGTACAGATACAATATACGAAATTTGGTTGAATTCCAATTGATAGTGTAGATGTTATATGCATTTAAAAATTGGACCTATCAGCAGGCTTATAATCATTTTGGCAACACTGCCATGTATGGCCTCCTGGAAATTAAACTGCAATATTATTATCTATACGTGTGCCAATTTTGAAATAGCTCCTATTCATACCTTCCAAGAAATCCAACATGGAGCTCAAATTTCAATTGTGATTTTTTAGCAGTTGGTAGCACTGAGATCATTTTCAAATATGGCCGTGAGATATTCAGGCATAGATCTTTACTCCTACCAAATTTTGTTTCGACTGCTCCAGACGTTTAGGAGTTGATAGGGGAACACTCACACACAGCTAGACAGACAGGCAGAAGGACAGACAGACAGACACACTTTTGCCCGATCTCATAAGACTACTTTTTCCTCATTTCTGCAAAATGTGAAAAGTAGGCTAAAAATCCCATAGGGAACACAATTTGGCTCTGATGTGCGGTTAAATCTTGATAAACCAATATAAGTTTGGTATGTGGACATGATTGACTTGCCAGTATAAACAGGAGCAATCTTGCTTTACCCAATCCTCCAGTTAAACATGTTACAGTATATTTCACTGCGGGTGTTTGCTGCAGTCAGATAATTCAACTTTCAATCACTAATTGACATCAGTTACATTACTGATGAGGATACACTTTAATGGATGCAAATTGCTCGTCATTATTGAGTACAGTTAGGGTTTGTTAGTTATAGATTCAATGCAGGTTATATTGTTTTAGCCTTCTTTCATTAAATGAATAATAGGCTTATGATACCAGGGAGTTTGTATCCCTTCAAACGTTTGATTGGATGAAGTGATTATCATGAACATATTTAGGGAGTTACCCATTTATTGGACCCTCCTGAATTGAATATTAAGCCTGGTTGAAATTCTTCACCTATGGTCAATATATCTGAAACCTAACTAGTAATTCCAAGAAGAACTAAATATTTATATGAAAACGCTGAAAAAAGGCTATATCCATATTTAAGGGGGCATGAACCCGCTTGAGGTCAACATTTTTAGGGAAAAAATGTGTTTTTTCGTTGCTTATTGTGTTTTATTCAATGTGTGTTCATTTGAAAACTATATTAATACTGGAAGTACATAAATAAACCCTACATAGTATAAACAAAGTCCCCGATTCTTGGATGTAACGGGTAATCTTGAGATCCACTGGTTGGATTTTGATGCGGTTTTCACCATTCTGTAAAGGATTTCACGAGGAAGATTTCTGCAAGGCTTCATAACTTAACATAACGAAAATGGTTGTTTTGGTAGATTATGTAACAAAATGGGTCTTGGTCACATTGTGGTCGTTGCGTTTCATATCCGGAAATCATTTGTATCGCATGGTAACGTTATTGGGCCATATAACGTTATTCTGATATTGGTTATCGTAGAAACGAAATAGTATTGTCCGACAGAAATAACGTTATTTGAATAAGTCTCTCGAAAAATATCTCCTAATACCGTTATTCGGACTAATAACGTTCTTCGGATATCGGTTATCGTAGAAACGAAATACTAGTGCCCACCTGAAATAACGTTATCGGAATACATATCTCGAAAAAAAATCTCCTAATATCGTTATTTGGACTGATAACTTTATTCGAATATCAGTTAACCAAGGAACGAAATGGTAGTGCCCGCCTGAAATAACGTTATCGGAATACATATCTTGAAAAATATTCCCCCAATACCGTTATTAGGATTAATAACGTTATTCGGATATTGGTTATCTCAGGAACGAAATGGTTGTGCTCACTAGAAATAACGTTATTTTAATAGATCTCTCAAAAAATCCCCCAATACTGTTATTCGGAATAATAACGTTATTCGGATATCGGTTATCGCGGGAACGAAATGGTAGTGCTCACTATAAATAACGTTATTTGAATACATCTCTCGAACATTATTCCCCCGATACCGTTATTCGGACTAATAACGTTATTCGGATATCGGTTATCGCAGGAACGAAATGGTAGTGCTCACTAGAAATAACGTTATTTGAATATATCTATCGAAAAATATTCCCTCAATACCGTTATTCGGACTAATAACGTTATTCGCACATCGTTTATATATTATTACAAACGGCGTCATCGATTGAGAATGGCACCATTTTGATACATTTTGGGTTGGAGAACTCCATAGAGTAGAAAGAGTGGAAGTGTCACTTTGCGACCTACGTCGTGTTAGGTTCGGAGTTTAGCCGCGAGGTTAATACATACTCGGAAGTGCTTACCGTGATAGGGTATTGTATTTTTAGCCTACTTTTCACATTTTGCACTAATGAGGAAAAAGTAGACTTATGAGATCGATCTGGACAAATGTCTGTCTGTCTGTCTGTGCATGTCCCCCCCCCCTTATCAACTCCTAAACGGCTGAAGCAATCAAAACCAAATTTGGAAAGAGTAAAGATCTATATCTGAATATCTCAAGGCCATGAAAATGAAGTCAGTGCTACCAACTGCTGAAAAACAGCAATTGAAATTTGAGCTCCATGTTGGATATCTTGGAAGGTATGCATGGGAGCTATTCCAAAATTGGCACATAATTATATAGTGTACCCGATACCTAGTTTAGGCTATCGGCTACGCCAGCAGACATTAAGCCGTAGTTGAGGTTTTGGGAAGAGTTAGGAAAAGATAGCGCACCGATCGAGTCAAGAAGAATGTTAAGATGACGTAGGAGGTCTAGGATCAAGGAGGCACTGACATCTGTAAGAAGATGGAATTATGGATAGAGATGTGAAGTTTTATTAAGATATATATGGAATATGGTATTTAAACATCTTAGAAGAGAATATATAACATGCATTATATGTGGAAATAATTGTATGGAAGTTAGATAACACTTAAGTTATTTTATAACGGAATAGCCGAGATGATATGGGTTCGAGACTATGATCGTGACGCGAGAGCACTGTGGTGGGGGTGAACACCACGTGTCTGCGCCAGGCAGATAAGAGTGAGGACAGTGCCAGCACATTCAGTGGAGCTCTGTCAGTCGAGCAAGTAAGGTCGAGCTCTATAGCGCAAGCCAGACGCACGGTGAAGGTCGCGTAGCGTACCGAAACTGTCACGGCAGAGTGTAGGCGACAGTTTCAGCATCGCCGAGCAGCGAACGCCAAGCAGGTCATTGATCCAGGCGGACTTGCCGAGGAAGCAATCACAGACGGCCGGGATATGTTAGAACAGCACTGCAAGTAGTTGGAGACTTTATTACAAGCTACATTTCAACGCAGTTTGAACACAGTTTTTATGAATAACTTTATGACTATGCTTTTCCATAACGCATTCAAAGTTACTTTAACAATTTCAAGCAAGCGGAATGTTGTTAGCATAGGCACTGATGAACATTAGATCGTGCATTAATGAAATTTATTTCTTATGCAGTTTCATGAATTACCAAATACAGACAACTACAGGGTGTTTAATAAACTTGGACACTCTCAAGTAAAATTTTATTTTACGAAAGTGAGTAATTAGCAGTTGTTAGAGATTGATCTTTCAATACTCAAACTGAACATTTAATGGAACAGTGGCGTAACTTAAAAGAGGAATAGGGGGTCCGCTGTTTCCATGAACATTTTCGAGAGGAGTTGGACAATATCCGCTATGGGTAATCCGAAGTTCAACATGTCAGAGTAGACGCAGATAGAGACAAGATGGCACCGCAGAGCGATGGATTCGATTCCTGACGAGAGGAGTCCACCAGCTGATTCACTTGGGATTTCGAATGCAATCGTCATTTCATGGATGGAATGATATTCACGCCGATCTTTCGAGAAATTCATTATGTAGGGAAAATCGATGATCTTGGAAATTTAATTACAGCTGATTATGAAAGGTACTGTAAGTTTTGTAACTACCTGATACGATTATTTTCATGAATACTGGGCACACATGTATATTTTTCTAATAGGAGTGATACGATTATTAAGACATGGTTTGACTTTATATATTTCGAATTTGCTAGAATATGGAGTGACCATATGATATGGCAGGCATCATTATACGAAATTATCACCATTGGTTGGCTTTATTAAGCAGATGTTTGGTCTTTTAGACATTTTTCCAGCTAGGATATTTTTCATGAATAGTTTTTTCTTGTGTAACGAGTATTTCGAACTCGTGATCTGCAATTGATTATCTAAAATTACTTCGTCAGTTCATTGCATACTAGCGAGTGTGTATTATTCATCAGTAGGGATTTTTTTCATTGGATTGTTTGGAGATATTAAGAAGTTGTTCACTTTAGTGAATGAACATCGCTTTTACACACATCAAAAAAAGTTTTGCATCACCTCGGTTCCCAGATCTCCGGCATATAGACGTTGACTGTGTATATTGTATCCATGATACAGTCCCTTTGACTGTTCATAGATGTCACTAAAACTGCTCAAAGATGTAAACAACCATGCATGAGCAGGGCCTATTAGACGGAGGGGGTACGACAGCCGATCAGTTCCAGTCATTCCACCAGGACGAAGGTACGCTGCTCATGTTGTCTGTAGTTCTACCATGCCTAGAAGGTCAATACCGCAGTTCGATCGCGTCCGCATTGTTACTTTGTGTCAAGAAGGGCTCTCAACAAGGGAAGTTTCCAGGCGTCTCAGAGTGAACCAAAGCGATGTTGTTCGGACATGGAGGAGGTACAGAGATACAGGAACTGTCGATGACAGGCCTCGCTCAGGCCGCCCAAGGGCTACTACTGTAGTGGATGACCGCTACTTACGGATTGCCGCTCGGAGGAACCCTGACAGCAATGCCACCATGTTGAATAATGCGTTTCGTTCAGCCACAGGACGTCGTGTTTCAACTCAAACTGTGCGCAATAGGCTGCATGATGCGCAACTTCACTCCCGACGTCCATGGCGAGGTCCAGCTTTGCAACCCCGACACCATGCAGCGCGGTACAGATGGGCCCAACAACATGCTGAATGGACCCCACGGAATTGGCATCACGTTCTCTTCACCGATGAGTGTCGCATATGCCTTCAACCAGACAATCGTCGGAGACGTGTTTGGAGGCACCCTGGTCAGGCTGAACGTCTTAGACACACTGTCCAGCGAGTGCAGCAAGGTGGTGGTTCCCTGATGTTTTGGGGTGGCATTATGTGGGGCCGACGTACGCCACTGGTTGTCATGGAAGGCTCCGAAACGGCTTTACGATACCTGAATGACATCCTCCGACCCATAGTGCAACCATATCGGCAGAATATTGGAGAGGCATTTGTCTTCATGGACGACAATTCTCGACCTCATCGTGCACATCTTGTGAATGCGTTCCTTCAAGATAACGACATCGCTCGACTACAGTGGCCAGCATGTTCGCCAGACATGAACCCTATCGAACATGCCTGGGATATGTTGAAAAGGGCTGTTTATGGACGACTTGACCCACCAACCACTCTGAGAGATTTACGCCGAATTGTCGTTGAGGTGTGGGACAATTTGGACCAACAGTGTCTTGATGAACTTGTGGATAGTATGCCACGGCGAATACAGGCATGCATCAATGCAAGAGGACGTGCTACTGGGTATTAGAGGTAGTGGTGTGTACTGCAATCTGGACCACAAATGCTGAAAGTCTAGCTGTATGATGGTACAACATGCAATGTGTGGGTCTCATGAGCAATAAAACGAGCTGAAATGTTGTTTGTGTTGATCTCTATTCCCTTTGTATTTAACGGTTCCGGAACTCTTGGAACCGAGGTGATGCAAAACTTTTTTTGATGTGTGTATATGACAACTAGAAACTTGTTGATTCCTATCTGGTACATTCACTCATATAGCCTACGAGATGGGGTCTTTCGTATTTATACGATTGTATGGTGGTACTCATCTTACCCATCGTTCAGGGAACTATCATCCAAGTCGACGGGGCGAGGTCTTTCGTATTTATACGACTGTACGGTGGTTACACATCTTACTCGCCATTGAGGGACTCATTTATTATCATCCGAGTGTACACGAGATTGTAAGTGAATCAAACAAGGAACTACTAGTCACATATCAGTCGAAATTTTGTTAAATAAAGTAACGATAAATGTCAACAGGATTGCATTTAGTAATTCTTGTTTGCCAATCCAATATTTTGTTGCTATACTCTTTTGAGAGTAATTTCAGTTTAACAGCTGTTATAGCTGATGCTTTTGATGAGTTTTATAATTGTGTTTGATACCTTTGAGAAGGATTTAAAGTAATTGAATCTTGTAAGATTAATCATTAATGGTCAAGATTTATTTTAAGGCAGATCAGTATTGCAGATTTTGTATGCACATTGGTGTTTTTCTGTGATGTGAGTTATGAAAATTGTAAGAGAATTTATGCTATTTGAAAGCAGATCTTAAATTACTGAGGTAATATATTTTTCCAATTGTTTAAGAAGTTGTCTAGATGTGATCAGATTAATTACAGTTATTGGAGATTGTGTGCGTTGATAATTTGAAGCCAGTTATATATTTTTTGTAGATCATGCAACATGGTTAAGTGGAGTTTGTGATAGGCATTTTGTGGAAGTTGCCATGTGATAGTTGCAACGTTGATAATGTATTTTGAGGCAGACATGAGGTCGTCGTACCCAGTCTAGCGTATTTGTTGAGATTCATGCTGTATGTGCTGAATATTTATGGAGTTTTGTGGAATAATTATTGTATTCAAATGTGATATTTGAAGTATTGAGGAAATGTAATGTCGTTGTGGATAGTTAGATCCAACGTGATGTCGTGGAGGCAATAATATTTTTTGGCATGATAAATTAAATACGAGATATAACTTGGAAGTGATAAAACTGTAAGACAACGTTCTATAAACCATATTAAACAATTTGTTAGGAAATTAAACAAATAAATAAAGTTGATAATACAAGATTTTCTGAAAATAATAATTAATGAAATAATAATCTGAGATTTAAGCATATTAACGATCTGACCTAATGAAATAAAAATCAGAATGACTAGATGAAATAATGAAAATCTAAATAACCAGATGATTGAAATTTAAATAATTTGATAAATTAAATTTTGGAATAAATCAATGAATTAAATAGATGGATGAATTAAAGATTGGAGAGATAAACTGATTGAAATAAATTAATAGACGATTGTAATGATGATGAATAACTGAATTAGAAGGTGATAATTAACTAAAGAAGCTGATGATTAATGAATTTATATGGAATTAAATCAATTTAATTGAGAAATAATTTGAAGGAATTGCAACTTGAGTTGAGAATTTAAATAATGTAATGGTAATGAATTAACGATTCTGACAGGAATATGTAGAATTTTGAAGTGAGAATTAATGTGAGAAATATTTAATTTTGATGATGACGATAACGATGACCAATGAGCCATGAATTTTCTGTAATTCACAGATAAGTGATTGTGAATGACAATGTAAATAGTGTAAATTAATTATTCAATGTTTAGGAGCATTTGACTAACATGTTCAACATTTAAATTATGCCATGCAAACCATAAATTACGTGATGTTTAATATATGTGATTATAATATGTGTATGTTTAGACAGATTAATAACTCTTTTTAATCCACATTGATGATGTTAAATTAAAGAGAAATTAGGTCTCAGGTTTCACAAATGTCAGTGACGAAAGACATAGTGCTACAGTGATCCTGAGAACCCAAGAGAACTTTATAGATTTTTCTTGTTATGTGGATAAAATAATTTTGGATTAGAAAAGAGATGGTTCGATTTTGGACAATGACAATTTAACGTTGGCATTCGACCATACTCTTAGGTAGGAGTTATATTTAAACTGTCTGTCTGACTATCAAAGTAAAATAAATTTGTTTTTATCTTAGTTGTGATCTGATGATGGTGTGATGTTCCTTTTTCTTTCCTTGTCTTGAGTAAGGCTTATCCGGAAAGGAAGTGGTTTGCTAGGAATTCAGTTGATGGCGCCCATTTATATTTGCATTATTTCTATTAAACTTAAGCCCGTAACGACCCTAGAGATACTTTGTCTCGTGATACCCACTGCTTTTTCGATAACTCAGCTGAATTTCCGACACATTCCTTATTTGACTAGAGGTTCATTTAACTCCGCTCTGTCCCGGAACTCCAGGAATGCGATGTTATAGCAGATGGGTCATCGCATCCCCAGGACGAAACGGGTACAGAGAGAGAGGGAGAATTGGCGCCCAACGTGGGCCTTCGATTTTGTTTATTCTATGGAATCACATCAGATTTAGATTACTGAGAGATTGATCTCCAGTTCATTTAAGTGTGTTACAAAATTTATTAAACTTCGTCAGACAATGTACTTGTGTGCCCATTCCAGTGTTCATGTTAATCTTATTAGTAATATCATGTTAGTTATAAGACCATTTTTCCTATACCCAAGTGAATGCAGGAATTGAGACATTGTGATGTGTTGTTGTCTAACGTCTCTATATAAAACGTATATTGAAAATATTATTATGTTGCCAGAAGATTTAGCGAAGGTGTTAGGAGAGTTACAGACGGGTATGTCTGGTATTGCAGAAACTATTTCTAAAATGGAAACGGAAGTTAAAGAACAGATTAATAGTTCAGAAGCTAGATTAGAAGCTAAATGTAAAGAAAATGTTCAATCATTGCAGACTAGTAATGAAGATAATTTAAAATCATTAGAGACTAGGCTACAGTCAAATAGCGAAGCTAACTTGAAGGACAATTTTAAATCATTAGAAGAAAGATTACAGTCAACTAGTGAAGAAAATTTAAAATTATTACAGTCAAATAGTAAAGATGAGTTGATGTCATTGGAAACTAGATTACAGACTAGTACTGAAAGTCATTTAAAAGCTAGTGAAGCTAACTTGAAAGATAGTTTTAAATCATTAGAAGAAAAATTACAGTCAAATAGTGAGGACAATTTCAAATCATTGGAAGAGAAATTAAAAGCTCGTAGTGAAGAAACTAACACTGAATTAGAAAACAAGTTAACTAGATTAGAGAATAGTTTAACTTTAAAGAATAATGAAATGCTGAAGACTTTACAATTAGACATAATTGCAGTAAATATGAAAGGAGAGGAAAATGTTCAAATATTTAAAAAAATATTATTAAATTAGAAAGTAGAGGAGAAGAAAATATTTTTACTTTAAGAACTGACGTTATGTCCATACAGAAAGACATAAAATCAGATGTATCGAAGTTGAGATTCGACATCGATGGTTTAGTGGCAGATGTAGGCAAAATTCAAGAGTGGTCTACCGAAGTATCTTTCGAGACTAAAATTAAAGGTCTAGAAACGAATCTAGGTAATGAGATTAAAGATTTAAAGACAGTAATTGGGACCATTAAAGAGGAAGTCTTAGGAGAGGTCAATTCTAATTTAAAATCATTAGAAAATCAATTGCAGAAAGATATTAGGAAGATAGACGACGATATAGAGCAAAAGGTTAATGAAAACTTAGCTTTGTTCAAAAATAGAGTCGGTGCAATTGTGGAAGAACGGTATAGTGAGGTCGATGCCGAAGCAAAAGAGAAACGTGAAGGGTTAGATGAAAAATTAATCGCAGGTATGGCAAACTTAGAAGCGAGGTTTACGGAAAACAAGGAAGCGATGAAGATAGATTCAACTCTATTTAGAACAGATGTTGATCTGTTAAAAGAACAAGTCGCGTTAGTAAAGAATACGTGCGAAGGCAAAATTGACAAGTTAAAAAACGACTTAGACGAGAGTAACAAAACGCAGGATGTTACATCGTTAGATGAGTTGAAGACTCAGGTCAAGAAATTAGCAGAAGACAGGATAACCAAATTAGAATATATGTTTAACAGTTTCACCAGTCAGAATATAACATCAGGGGAAACATTGATAAATCAGACAGCGATAGACCGCAGTATGAGTAATCAAGAAGCTAGCATGGGAGAAGACCGTCAAATGCAACCGAATGTGACATTCGAAAGGGCCAGTTCAACCCCTCAGGATAATCCAAGTTCGAATAGGAGTACGTTGGGTCCAAGCGAACGATACTCAGGTCCAGTCACCATTATTAGAAATCTGGATGACAAGCCGAGAAAGTTTTCGGGAAATACAGGAGTCACACCAGTCGAATTTCTGCGAGATATTCGAGACTACATGGCGGAACATTGGGTAGCCAAAGAAAGAGAGCTAAGGATAGTCGAACGCGCCTTAGATGGGTCTGCGCTTACCTGATTTAGAGCGTTCAGGAGCAATTTTGCGAACATGGAGCAATTTGCCATAGCTTTCTTGAGGAGATTTTGGAGTGCCGAGGATCAACTTAACGTTAGAGCGGAAATGTACTCAAAGCGCTATTCTACGTCACATCCGACGCATTATGCCAATTATTTCACGTCACAGCTGGCTAAATTACAGTTTCTGATTCCTCCATTGCCAGAAGAAGAGCTTTTGCAAGCTATAGCGAGACAGTTACCGATCGAGGTACAGCGATCACTAATAGCGTCGGGAGCCAATACACTTGAGCATTATGACGACATTTTATGGCGATTGGACTATACAAGCACACAAGTTACGCCTAGAAATACCAGAAACGACAATAGAAACACACAAGAAGTGAATGCGGTAGTCGTAGACAATGCAGCTCAAACGGACAGAAGAGATTCCTGGGAAAACCGACGGAACGAAGGGAATCGAGGAAACATCCGTAACGCTCGAGGAAATGATCGATATAGAGGACCATATGAGAGGCCATACGATCAAGAAGCAAGAGATAGCCGATATAGAAATTATAACCAGAATTCCAGATATCAAGACAGGAATCGATATAACAATAGATATCGGGGCAGAAATAACTGGAGCCAAGGTCAACAGTATAATGGGAACGACAGGCAGGATGGCCGAAGAAACGATCCTAACGACAGACGAGATAATCGTGGATACGAGAGGTCGAGGCAAGAAGATAGACAGCCTAGTGCACCACTCGAAGAGACAGTGAGAGATGTCAATCGAGCAAGCACGAGTGGCGAAGGAAGAAACAAACGTCAGAATAACACGGAATCAAGATGCTAATCATTGGAAGTCAATCATCATTACTGAGAGTCAGAAAGTACCATCATGCTGAGTAAGGGAATTGTAGAGCTATCGTGTACATGTATTATATATAGAATGCCTGAGAGTGTATTTTTTTCTCAATCCTGATTAAAAAAAAGGAGATGTACGGGAGAGATGTACCCGATACCTAGTTTAGGCTATCGGCTACGCCAGCAGACATTAAGCCGTAGTTGAGGTTTTGGGAAGAGTTGGGAAAAGATAGCGCACCGATCGAGTCAAGAAGAATGTCAAGATGACGTAGGAGGTCTAGGATCAAGGAGACACTGACATCTGTAAGAAGATGGAATTATGGATAGAGATGTGAAGTTTTATTAAGATATATATGGAATATGGTATTTAAACATCTTAGAAGAGAATATATAACATGCATTATATGTGGAAATAATTGTAAGGAAGTTAGATAACCCTTAAGTTATTTTATAACGGAATAGCCGAGATGATGTGGATTCGAGACTATGATCGTGACGCGAGAGCACTGTGGTGGGGGTGAACACCACGTGTCTGCGCCAGGCAGATAAGAGTGAGGACAGTGCCAGCACATTCAGTGGAGCTCTGTCAGTCGAGCAAGTAAGGTCGAGCTCTATAGCGCAAGCCAGACGCACGGTGAAGGTCGCGTAGCATACCGAAACTGTCACGGCAGAGTGTAGGCGACAGTTTCAGCATCGCCGAGCAGCGAACGCCAAGCAGGTCATTGATCCAGGCGGACTTGCCGAGGAAGCAATCACAGACGGCCGGGATATGTTAGAACAGCACTGCAAGTAGTTGGAGACTTTATTACAAGCTACATTTCAACGCAGTTTGAACACAGTTTTTATGAATAACTTTATGACTATGCTTTTCCATAACGCATTCAAAGTTACTTTAACAATTTCAAGCAAGCGGAATATTGTTAGCATAGGCACTGATGAACATTAGATCGTGCATTAATGAAATTTATTTCTTATGCAGTTTCATGAATTACCAAATACAGACAACTACAGGGTGTTTAATAAACTTGGACACTCTCAAGTAAAATTTTATTTTACGAAAGTGAGTAATTAGCAGTTGTTAGAGATTGATCTTTCAATACTCAAACTGAACATTTAATGGAACAGTGGCGTAACTTAGAAGAGGAATAGGGGGTCCGCTGTTTCCATGAACATTTTCGAGAGGAGTTGGACAATATCCGCTATGGGTAATCCGAAGTTCAACATGTCAGAGTAGACGCAGATAGAGACAAGATGGCACCGCAGAGCGATGGATTCGATTCCTGACGAGAGGAGTCCACCAGCTGATTCACTTGGGATTTCGAATGCAATCGTCATTTCATGGATGGAATGATATTCACGCCGATCTTTCGAGAAATTCATTATGTAGGGAAAATCGACGATCTTGGAAATTTAATTACAGCTGATTATGAAAGGTACTGTAAGTGTTGTAACTACCTGATACGATTATTTTCATGAATACTGGGCACACATGTATATTTTTCTAATAGGAGTGATACGATTATTAAGACATGGTTTGACTTTATATATTTCGAATTTGCTAGAATATGGAGTGACCATATGATATGGCAGGCATCATTATACGAAATTCTCACCATTGGTTGGCTTTATTAAGCAGATGTTTGGTCTTTTAGACATTTTTCCAGCTAGGATATTGTTCATGAATAGTTTTTTCTTGTGTAACGAGTATTTCGAACTCGTGATCTGCAATTGATTATCTAAAATTACTTCGTCAGTTCATTGCATACTAGCGAGTGTGTATTATTCATCAGTAGCGATTTTTTTCTTTGGATTGTTTGGAGATATTAAGAAGTTGTCCACTTTAGTGAATGAACATCGCTTTTATATGACAACTAGAAACTTGTTGATTCCTATCTGGTACATTCACTCATATAGCCTACGAGATGGGGTCTTTCGTATTTATACGATTGTATGGTGGTACTCATCTTACCCATCGTTCAGGGAACTATCATCCAAGTCGACGGGGCGAAGTCTTTCGTATTTATACGACTGTACGGTGGTTACACATCTTACTCGCCATTGAGGGACTCATTTTTATCATCCGAGTGTACACGAGATTGTAAGTGAATCAAACAAGGAACTACTAGTCACATATCAGTCGAAATTTTGTTAAATAAAGTAACGATAAATGTCAACAGGATTGCATTTAGTAATTCTTGTTTGCCAATCCAATATTTTGTTGCTATACTCTTTTGAGAGTAATTTCAGTTTAACAGCTGTTATAGCTGATGCTTTTGATGAGTTTTATAATTGTGTTTGATACCTTTGAGAAGGATTTAAAGTAATTGAATCTTGTAAGATTAATCATTAATGGTCAAGATTTATTTTAAGGCAGATCAGTATTGCAGATTTTGATATGCACATTGGTGTTTTTCTGTGATGTGAGTTATGAAAATTGTAAGAGAATTTATGCTATTTGAAAGCAGATCTTAAATTACTGAGGTAATATATTTTTCCAATTGTTTAAGAAGTTGTCTAGATGTGATCAGATTAATTACAGTTATTGGAGATTGTGTGCGTTGATAATTTGAAGCCAGTTATATATTTTTTGTAGATCATGCAACATGGTTAAGTGGAGTTTGTGATAGGCATTTTGTGGAAGTTGCCATGTGATAGTTGCAACGTTGATAATGTATTTTGAGGCAGACATGAGGTCGTCGTACCCAGTCTAGCGTATTTGTTGAGATTCATGCTGTATGTGCTGAATATTTATGGAGTTTTGTGGAATAATTATTGTATTCAAATGTGATATTTGAAGTATTGAGGAAATGTAATGTCGTTGTGGATAGTTAGATCCAACGTGATGTCGTGGAGGCAATAATATTTTTTGGCATGATAAATTAAATACGAGATATAACTTGGAAGTGATAAAACTGTAAGACAACGTTCTATAAATCATATTAAACAATTTGTTAGGAAATTAAACAAATAAATAAAGTTGATAATACAAGATTTTCTGAAAATAATAATTAATGAAATAATAATCTGAGATTTAAGCATATTAACGATCTGACCTAATGAAATAAAAATCAGAATGACTAGATGAAATAATGAAAATCTAAATAACCAGATGATTGAAATTTAAATAATTTGATAAATTAAATTTTGGAATAAATCAATGAATTAAATAGATGGATGAATTAAAGATTGGAGAGATAAACTGATTGAAATAAATTAATAGACGATTGTAATGATGATGAATAACTGAATTAGAAGGTGATAATTAACTAAAGAAGCTGATGATTAATGAATTTATATGGAATTAAATCAATTTAATTGAGAAATAATTTGAAGGAATTGCAACTTGAGTTGAGAATTTAAATAATGTAATGGTAATGAATTAACGATTCTGACAGGAATATGTAGAATTTTGAAGTGAGAATTAATGTGAGAAATATTTAATTTTGATGATGACGATAACGATGACCAATGAGCCATGAATTTTCTGTAATTCACAGATAAGTGATTGTGAATGACAATGTAAATAGTGTAAATTAATTATTCAATGTTTAGGAGCATTTGACTAACATGTTCAACATTTAAATTATGCCATGCAAACCATAAATTACGTGATGTTTAATATATGTGATTATAATATGTGTATGTTTAGACAGATTAATAACTCTTTTTAATCCACATTGATGATGTTAAATTAAAGAGAAATTAGGTCTCAGGTTTCACAAATGTCAGTGACGAAAGACATAGTGCTACAGTGATCCTGAGAACCCAAGAGAACTTTATAGATTTTTCTTGTTATGTGGATAAAATAATTTTGGATTAGAAAAGAGATGGTTCGATTTTGGACAATGACAATTTAACGTTGGCATTCGACCATACTCTTAGGTAGGAGTTATATTTAAACTGTCTGTCTGACTATCAAAGTAAAATAAATTTGTTTTTATCTTAGTTGTGATCTGATGATGGTGTGATGTTCCTTTTTCTTTCCTTGTCTTGAGTAGGGCTTATCCGGAAAGGAAGTGGTTTGCTAGGAATTCAGTTCATGGCGCCCATTTATATTTGCATTATTTCTATTAAACTTAAGCCCGTAACGACCCTAGAGATACTTTGTCTCGTGATACCCACTGCTTTTTTGATAACTCAGCTGAATTTCCGACACATTCCTTATTTGACTAGAGGTTCATTTAACTCCGCTCTGTCCCGGAACTCCAGGAATGCGATGTTATAGCAGATGGGTCATCGCATCCCCAGGACGAACGGGTACAATAGATAATAATATTTCAGTTTAATTTCCAGGAGGCCATACATGACAGTGTTGGCAAAATGATTCTAAGCATGCTGATATGTCAAATTTTTTAATTAATAGAACTTCTACACTATCAATTGGATTTCAACCAAATTTCGTATGTAGTCTACTATGTGTACATAACCAGATATCACTATGCGTATTCTTAAGAGCAACCAGCTGCTGACAACTGTTGATAATTGCTGTCCCTACTTTTTTTACCCTTATATTAATATATCAGAATGCATGCAAGCCAACAACTCTAAACTTTGTACACGTATAGTACCTGACATTCTAGATTAATTTGGAGTAACTAATATTATGCCAATGCCGCTAACATGATTCTAAGCCTGATGATAGGTTCAATTCTAAAATGCATGTAACTTCTATACATACAAATGGATTTCGTCCAAAATTGGCACAACAATAGATCATAATATGTCAGATTATTTCTGACCAAGACATGCATGACATTGCTGCCAACATGATTTTACGCGCACTGATAGATCCAATATCTAACTGCATGTAACGTCCACGTTATCCATTGAACTTCAATCAAATTTTGTATTCTGTACCTTAAGAGATGGAACTAAGAATATATTAAGTCACCAGGGCTTCCAACTGTAGTGAAGGTATGTTTTGAATTAATTAGAAATTTTGATATTACCAACTTAATTTCGTCATTAACTTAGATAGTTCCATATAGATTAAACATTGGCATGAATCTTAAAGTTTAAGGAAAATAGGCTCCTTAGTTTGTCACGGAACTGCTTGTTGAACTTGCGAAAGTGGCGAATGTCCGGAAAAACACTCTTAAATGCGCTTTTGAAGGAAGGAAGAACAGATCGACACCACTTGAAATACATAGGCCTAGGTGGATAGCAAACGACCTGAAGTTTAATAGAGATCAAGTACTAGCGAATCAACTAGACAACGGGGAAAATTCAGTGTACATTAAATTAGTGTACACCTTACTTTATGAAAACATATTATCTCGACATGAAGGTGTGAAATCCTTCCGGCTAGCTAGCGGTAACACCACAAAGATAACTATCACTGCTTCAGACTCTTTAACAAAACGTGTGCGTGTCTGTTTAATCTCCTGCCGAAGTCAACAATGAAAGGCTCTCCCGCGTGCTTTCTACGCATGGAGTTCTCAAGGACATACGGAACGAGTGCTGGAATGAAGTATACGAATTTTCTGCTGTAAGTAATGGCATACGTATTGTAACAATTGAACTTAAATACCCCATTCCATCATATTTGACGGTCAATGATTGTAAAGTTCTGTTAACATATGAAGGACAAGCTAAGTATTGCTTTTATTGTAAAGAAACCTCCCACTTAAAAATAGACTGTCCGAACCGCCCGGTACTTCTGGTCAGACAACAAACCTACAGCACGGTGCTGGGCGAGTCAGATGGGAGTAGTAAGCTAAGCGACACTACCGACATGGAAACTGCAGTACCTTCTCCTGAATATCCAGCCATATCAGAGGCCTTTCATAACAGGCCCCATTCTACAAACACATATAGCATTGCGGAAGTAACTCAACCATCAGATAACGTAGCTGAAACATCCCTGACTACTTTACATAGTAATGAAGAGGGAACTGTGACGTCACGATCGGACAGCACGGGGAAGCAACGTCACAGAAGTGGCCCACGCTCAGCACGGCAGTGTACGGCCCGCTCTCACTGTCACCATGGTATTGTTCATTTATTGAACCTTATCGATGTATTTGAACAGGCCTTCAAGTGTAGTTGTATTTAGGCATGTGTACTACGCGAGTTTTATGCGGGGGAAGTGGCAGGGCAGTTTATGTACCAATATTACCTCCAATTGACATTTCCTTACGTAAATTTGAGCTGACAACTACTGCCATTTGTAGCGGAACACAGTTTCCTGCAAACCATTAAAACCCATAATACCTATAAAAATAGTTTTAATATTTCTAGGCAAATACATGATAGGAATTCACAATAATAGGCTGGAACCTTCTTTAAAAATTAGGGTTCTGCTTAAAACTTATCTAACAATCCCTATGGTTTCAATTTATCAATTCTTCTTTTCTTTGGCGATTTATGGGTTTCCTTACCTGAGGATTTCTTCTTCGTAGCCATGAGTTTGTCTTCGATAACTTTTCTATAGTTATTTATTAATATATTACAAAATATGCCTATACATTTGTCAACAAAATTTTTAAAACTACTTCCACAATCACTGCATGTTTCATACACCAGGTTTTCATTCTCCAGAACATTGTTTACAATCAAAATCAGAATATTTCTTTGAGAGTCGCATTGTAAAAACATCGATTCATATTTATCACTTATAAGTATATTGAAAATCCACAGCCTGCTTCCAGTCTCCGACCGGGTCAGGAATGGAATGAATGAAGCCCCTATCTAGCGGCGAGGATATGAACTGTGCCGGCTGCCGAGGCCTGACGCACTCCTCTGGGGCAATTATTAAATGAATGATAGATGAAATGAAATGATAGTGGAGAGTGTTGCTGGAATGGAATTTTGACAGGGAAAACCGGAGTACCCGGAGAAAAACCTGTCTGCCTCCGTTTTGTCCAGCACAGATCTCACATGGAGTGACCGGGATTTGAACCACGGACCCAGCGGTGAGAGGCCGACGTGCTGCCGCCTAAGCCACGGAGGCTTCACTTATAAGTATATTAAATAATTTAAATTGTGTGATCAAAATGTTAACAATAAAATCTGATGGATACTTCAAAGCTCCCCTGTCGATTACATTGAAATAATAATTTTATTCTGGCTTTAACACATCTGACGTTACATTATCATTATTTAACAATAAAAGATCTTGACAACTTCTACATGTACAGTTTTTCATAATTATTTTGAAATATATCCTCCAATATAAACTAGACCTAACAAAATATTCTCAGATACAATAACATCATTAAACTCAACCTCCACACTTTCAAAATGTGAAATTTCTGTAGCTTTGGAGCTTTTACAATCTGAACTCTTGCAATCCACATACTTACTTAATGAAATATCACTAATAGGGATATCTGCGTGTTTAGCAGAGTATGCTTTAATTACCGTTAGGGCTTTTAATTTTCGTTCTGACTCAAGGACTTGTTTCACTGAAATATGGTAGCAGGCACCACTCATTTGCCTATATTGCCCAAATCTTGCTTCTAATTCATCAGTCTGAAATTTTCCTAACAATACGTACTTGAATCCTAAACTTGTTTTCAAGAAATGTACCAACTCCAAAATAGTTTTTACAGTGTGAACTAAAGCTGTTTGAGCTTCATTAGTCTCTCTTTTTGGTCTGATTTCCCCATGAACATGCAGATTATCCCACCTAACTAACCAGGTTAAAAACTTGCGCAGAAATAAAACATTGTCATCATGAACTGAAAATATTGCGTTACAATGAGGGTCGTTAAATCTATCGCCTTTGAAAGCATGCTTAACATTAACAATCTTCCACCACTGAAGAATTATTTCTAAAAATACAGCTGTGCTTTTAAAATCATTTGTATTTTTTATTTTGTCAAAGTGTTTTAAAGCGGCGACATTTTTCTCGTCGAACACTTTAGAACAAAGGTTTACATTTTGTCGCTCTAAAGACGTTGGGTACAAAACTTTTTGGTTTAGGGCAGGAGCAAGCTTAACTTCATTATTCTCTTCTCCTCTATGCAGCTGTTTAAGGTGACCAACGCTAGCAAAACATTTTTTGTCTGACTCAGGGTTGTCAAACTCAGGAAACACAAAAGTTTGTAAGTTATCAGCTTGGTTAAGCCAGTTATTTCTTAAGCTTTTAAATAAATGAACAGAATCAAACATTACAAAAATCTTTTGCGTTTCGTCAAATGGGTTTTGAAAAGTGGTTTGTAAATTGCCTTTGCATAGCTTTTCAAACATTTTCCTGTTAACACTGTTATTATCCGAAATTATGCATACTACCTTATAACCTATATCTGTTAATACTTTAAAGACTTGCAAAGTTAGTTCTTCTAAGAAATGTGACGTTAGGTTCTTACACGGAAACAAACCAACAACGTCTTTATTTCTTTTAAGAATGGATGACAACATAAAAGTTTGTACAGTTGGAACTAATGTAGTGTTATTTTCTCCACTTTTACTACTAAGAGCAACTCCCTCTACCTTTCCACCTTTATAGTTAAGCTCAGGTCTTACATAGACTTCATCCAGCAACAAGTTACAAAATCTTTCATGTTCACTTAACAATTTTAGTTTCTTTTTCAAGTAATTCCAATGCGAATCGTCTATAACCGAATTTCCCGTGCCTAGTTTCGCAGTAAAAGACTGTAAATACACAGGGTGAGGCATTGTAAGGAACGTTGACTGTCTTATCTTCTTATATGCCCCAGGGAATGCGAAA
This sequence comes from Meconema thalassinum, assembly GCA_946902985.2. Taxonomy (NCBI): domain Eukaryota; kingdom Metazoa; phylum Arthropoda; class Insecta; order Orthoptera; family Tettigoniidae; genus Meconema; species Meconema thalassinum. Next base: position 2,133,650,989 of record OX336388.2, on the reverse strand, counting down.
AATATTGAAGCGAACCATGTTATGAGTATACAGGAGTAAGACACTTTCTTTGCAAAGGCTAAGCTTAACTGTTCCTTGCAAAATTCTATTTTATCACTAATTACACAGTCATCAACTTCACTTTTAATTTCGTCGATTATTTTGTTCACAGTTTCTACTTTGTCGTGGACAGTCACTTTTGAGTCACAAGCAGGACTAAACAGGAAGTTACAGATACTTCTCAAATTCGACCATTTTAAGATCTTGCCTCTGTCACCTAATGCACGTATAGGGTTACCCTTGATCAAAATGTCATGCTTTACGGCTTTAAAATCAAGAGTCTCGTTTAATGTTAAAGAAGTACATTTTCCTCAGTCGTATAAATTTTGAAAATACAGAGTCTTTGGCTGTCAAAATTGACAAAAACTTTGTCAAAATCTAATTTGCATTTAATACTGAAATTACCTTTAACGTCCTCGAAGTCCTTGATCCTATCATCATCTTCTTCAGCTTTTTTTCTTTCTTCTTCCCGTTTTTCAATTTCTTTTTGTCTTTGAATAGGAGTTTTCCTCGGTGTTGGAAGATTTTTTGACAGATAGGCTGGCACATTTTCAAACTTCGTAGGAATAGCATCGTTTGCGAGTTTCAAATGGTCACGTTTTACAGCTAAAATGGACCCATCGGGTCTTTTAACAGAATCCTCTCTAATTATGAACCTTTCGTCGAAGTGTTATATGCACACAATAGAGCTTGCCGAAGGGACAAATTCGGATCGATGGCTGGGTAAGATCCACTTTTGTTTCCGAACCAAGTCAGTAGGGAATTTAAATACTGAAATATTAGGTTGGTTTGAACTGTAGTTGCTTCTACAACCAGATACACAACACGACGTGGGCATAATTCACTATATTCACACACGTTTCAATCATTAAATACCATTAAATGCGTCATTGCTGCGAGGTTCATCTCAGCCTACAAGTCACTGGTATTGTGGCGAGAAGTGAAGCGTCCGGCTACATGTGTGACGTGGCGACCAAAGTGGAGGGGGAGCCTTGTGGCCGGTCTATCTAGTGCGGCCTTGGGGGATGGGACACACCAGCAGGCAACACAGCAGTCTGTGCAGCAGCCAGATACTATTAAGACTAAATGTCCCGATTTTTAGTTTGTAATTCTGACACCACGTAGCAGCACCAAAGTGAGGCAATTTCTCTTGAATGGAAGCTCGTATTTGCGATGTCAAAACCACTATGTATACTAGAGTGCAATAGAATTGATATCAATTCAATGCATTTTCCAAAATGTGAAAAACAAAGACGTTACTAGCAGTTTTTTATATTTCTGCTTAAAATATGAAAAAAAACTGGTAATAGGAAAACGGAGATTTATTTCCTGATTCCAATGCATTTTTCAAAAATTTATTTATTTATTTTCCGTGTCCAAATCAAATTAGATTTTGCCAGTAAGTAGCAACAGTTATAGCATTAACATTTGCAGCCAAAAGATCGTCTTTTGAACATATGTCCTCCATCAAGGGGCAGATCAGCAGGTGTTCTGGGTCTTGTAAAATGCTGCAGTCACAGAACTCATCATTGTTGACGAGCATGTTCCATTTCTTGAGATTGTTCTTGCAGCGTGAAACCCCCGTCCTCAGCCTGTTCAATGATTTCCAAATTCCATATGGCAAGTTGTGACCAGGTGCCATTTTTTCTGATAGAGGAATAATTGGGTCTGTGATCTCTGTCTTCCATATCTTCACACGGGCAGCTTCTTGTGAGCCTTCGAGGGCTGTTACTTCCCTCAAAAAGCTGTTTCTAGACTTAAGTCTCTGTCGGGCTGGTTGTTGGCCGAAAAGTGGATGCCTTGAATCGGTTTCTTGCCGTTTCTTCTCAGATGCTGCTGCTACCATTCTTCGGACATGAGGTGGAGAAATTCCTATAAGAGGGTAGATCTTCTGAAGTGGTGTTGGTCTAAGACACCCAGATACAATCCTGGAAGTCTCATTCAAAAATAAAATCGGGTGAATGGAATCGTCGGCATTAGTTTGGGAATTGTTTTGAAAAGGGTGGTAGGAGTAGCGGCGCGGCTATACAAGATCTCTAGCGCAAGGAAAATGATGAACACGCCGAGTTGACGAATATTGTAGTTCGGCGAGTTGCATGTACAAGTGCCTAGGCGTGGAACAATATCTGAGCAATAAAATTATAGTAATGTCACGCTTATGTAACGTTGACACAATGTGTTTATACAGATACTTTCTTACTTCCTCAAACATTCTTGTTCTTGTTCTTGTTCTTGTTGATAATAATACATTGTAGGGGCTTGGGACATCTTGGTCATCAGTCCCATGTAGTTGACTATGTGTGTTACTGTATTAGAGCCAGGGATGGGGCAGGTGCCCTGAGTCTTCAAGTAAGGTACTATCTCGGCATTTACCTGGAGGGACTGTGGAAAACCCTGGGAAACACAAGACACAACTGAACTTCAGGTGCAACCACAATGGTAGGTTGATTGACAGGTGAACTAGTCAATGAGAGATGTTGGACTGATGACAGTTTCCTAGGAGAAAAATCATAAAATAAGAAGGAATTTCTGAATTGCAATAAACATCTGCTGTAAAAAACATTGTTTCAGTTCCTTACCTTTTATTTCGTTCAATACGCCAATACACAAGCTCTGCTGGGACTTTTCTTCGTTTTCTGTGAGCGTACAAAGGAAGTGGATATTTATGCAGGACGCTTGCACCTAGAGAACATGCGCTTGACTGTCGTCAGTATCTATGGAGACCAATTTTCCATTTTCACAATGGCTACGTCTTACTTTTCCACACAACGCATTGTTTCCGTTTAAATTCGAACTCTCTTCTCTGAAAAAAGTTGTCACTGAATAGTTCGTGGTCTTCTACTCTTACACTTATATATTAGAAGTTCTAAAAAAGACTAAACCCGTGGGGGCGACAGCCGTTGAAGGGCCTAGTTCCACCAAGCAACCGCTGTTCAGCCATATAGCTTGCAGATTGTGGGGTGACGTTTAGTCATCCAACTTGTACAAACAAATTTAAAGTGAAATCAAAACAGCTCAGTACTTTACACATTCTCTAATGCAAGCGTAATTTCAAATATAAACTAGGGAAAAAATCTGATGCAGGCCTATGTGTAGAGGTTTTTCTTAGGGCCTGGCTTCCTTTTCTTGGTACAGTACTTACTGTCGACCAAAATATTATGTGCACTCGAGTTTGAAGGTTGTTTGTGAAGTAACCAATAGACCTATATAAAATCCACTAACATAATCATTTTCGTCGTTCTATTTTACGTTAGTTCATGTAGGTTTGGAATTTTTTATTTAGCCTATATTTTAATTTTTTATCGCAGTTGAAACACAAAAGGTGACCGTTTTTAAGCGTGTTTCAACCATGCGTCACATTTAATAATTATTATCTCACTAACCCGTCATCAGATCGAATCCAAATTTTAGCACAATATACATTGGAATGTTGTATAACAGGTTTATTAATTTCAACATTTTGTGTGTTCAAGAACGAATTTTGTTATCATTTTTGTAAGGTAACTATTTCTAGGCTCAGGGTCGTTGTAAAATGTAGTTCATGGTTGCGTTGTAATCCTTATACATCAAAAAGTTATGTTGTATGACTGTAAAATACGTAAATTAATTCACTTATTTTATATCGGTTTGTATTTATACGGGGAACTAAGACATGGTTCACCAGCTAGACGCTCCGGGATATTCTGTACAGCGTTGCTGATATGGAGCCCATTACTTCCGAGCGAAGCGTGCCTTGACGCGTGATGGAGCCCATCTTGGCAACGCTATACAGCTTTTACAGGAGCGGCCAACTGGTGAACCAAGTCTTAATTCCCCATACAAATACAAACCGATATAAAATAAGTGAATTAATTTACGTATTTCACAATCATACAGCATACCTTTTTGATGTATAAGGATTACAACGCGACCAAGAACTTCATTTTCAAACCAACCCGAGCCGAGAAAAAGTTACCTTACCAAAATGATAACAACTTTGTTTCTTGGCCATACAAAGTTTTAAAATTAATGAACCAGTTATACAACATTCTAATGTATATTGTGTTAAAAATTTGGATTCGATCTGTTGACGGGTTTGTGAGATAATAATTATTAAATGTGACGCATGGTGAACCATGTCTTAATTCCCCATACAAATACAAACCGATATAAAATAAGTGAATTAATTTACGTATTTCACAATCATACAGCATACCTTTTTGATGTATAAGGATTACAACGCGACCAAGAACTTCATTTTCAAACCAACCCGAGCCGAGAAAAAGTTACCTCACCAAAATGATAACAACTTTGTTTCTTGGCCATACAAAATTTTAAAATTAATGAACCAGTTATACAACATTCCAATGTATATTGTGTTAAAAATTTGGATTCGATCTGTTGACGGGTTTGTGAGATAATAATTATTAAATGTGACGCATGGTTGAAACACGCTTAAAAACGGGCACTTTTTGTGTTCCAACTGCGATAAGAAATATTAAAATATATTAAAAAAATCCAAACCAACATGAACTAACGTAAAACAGAACGACGAAAATGATGATGTTATTGGATTTTATGTAGGTCTATTGGTTACTTCACAAACATCCTTCAAACTCGAGTACACATAATATTTTGGTCAATGGTAGTCGCAATTCCCCCTGGGATTTAGTGGTATGCCCGTGAATCAGGGCAGGCATGCGAAACGAAATGTATGGCTGTGGGGGCGAATATATTTGAATTTCGCCGTGAGCGCGATACTCGGGAGCGAAATGACAATGATTGTCGGCGGGAAATTAAATCGAAGCGAAACTTAATTCGAAGCGAAATGACATAGCGAAATCAACGCGAAACTTAATAGCAACGCGAAATTACATTGTAAAATTGAATAAAATTTCACTCATGGCGCGAAAAAAAATCGTTACAATCTTTTAATTTCGCACCCGGCGCGAAATACAATTCATTACAGATTTTTAATTTCACTCGCGGTGCAAAATAAAATTCGATACAGACTTTTAATTTCGCTTCCGGTGCGAAATAAAATTCGTTGCAGTCTTTTAATTTCACTCCCGGCACGAAATACAATTCATTACAGACTTTTAATTTTACTCGCGGCGCAAAATAAAATTCAATGCAGACTTTTAATTTCGCTTCCGGTGCGAAATAAAATTCGTTACAGACTTTTAATTTCGCTCCCGGTGCGAAATAAAACTCGGTTACAGACTTTTAATTTCACTCCCTGCACGAAATAAAATTCGTTACAGACTTTTAATTTCGCACCCGGCGTCAAATAAAATTCCCAAACGGTATTTAGTTTCGCCCTCCGATGTTAATTTAAAATGAATGGAACATTTCATTTCGTTCTTGAAATTAAAATGTATTCGTTTCGAGAGTGAAATTATGTTCGAAGCGATGGTCAAAGTCCTGACGTTGGCAGCAGTAGCAGTCTTATTACCGTTCACCGCCTGCACAATCTGCAGGGCTGCAACAGCAACGTGAGTTATTCAATGGTCATCACTCCAGTAGAGGAGAAAGTCAGTGCTATGGCATCAACATCACCATCGTCGTTGACTGCACCTCGGACTCGTGGCTGGCCCTCCCTGACGTTCATAACGCAATGGGGCAACAAGTACCTTAACTTGTTCTATAGCGAACAAGAAGACGAATGTGCTGTGTGGACAGACATTCAAGATAAGTGACGAACTCCAATTACAATACAAATTGTCAGTTGGAACTCTTCAGTCAGTCAACACTAATTTGCCCAATAACTGGGAGGGGTACAATGTATATACAGTAATATGTAAATAACATTATATGTATTAGTTTATGGTCACGATTATAATGCAGCAATTTTAGTGATCTTAAATCTAATACATGTATTTTTTTTTCAGGAGTGTTACTTACATCTTATATACGTTGTACCCCACCCAGTTATCGGGTAAATTAATGTTGACTGACTGAAGAGTTACAAATAACAGAAAATCGTCTGTGGTAGTACCGCGGCGTATGTGGAGTTCTGTTTCGGAGGGGGGTTACTCGAACAACAGCGTTGAGGGGTCATTCCTCTCATTTGTACATTCTTTATTCTTACACTTCCGGAAATTTCGGGGGGGGGGGGGCTTGGCATTCCTTACTACTTCCTTCTTACCCTCAGCGCATTTATACTGACCATGGCACGAAAGCAAACCCCTGTGCCACGTACAGTATTTCGTTTCGCACTGCAATTAGTTTTGCGTCGCCTTCACTATGTTATTGCGCATAGAATTACATTTTGCTTCCATTTTAATTTTCGCGCTTACAATCAATATCATTTCGCACCCGAATATCACGCTCATGGCGAAATTAAAATGTTAACGCGTCCACAACCATTTTGTTTCGCATGTCAGACCAGATTTAATTTCAGACATGAAATGATATGTTCCATGCATTTTAAATTCACGCCGGGGGCGAAACTAAATGCTGTTTGGGAATTTTGTGTCATTAAAATAAACCGTGGCACTACATCCCATTAAAGGCCTAGGCCTACCAAGCGACCGCTGCCCAGGCATCTGCAGATATTGTTCAGCTCATCGGGTTCCCTCGGCCGTTAATCTTGGTTTTCGTGACTTTCAGACAGCTACTCTCGAGGCTGAGTGCACCCCGTTCCAACCCACACGTCCGTTTCAAAAATCACTAACGGAGACGGGAATCGAACCCGGGGCCTCCAGGTGAGAAGCAGGCACGCTATCCCCAACACCATGGGGACAGCAATTTTTGTCATACCAGGAGCAAAATTAACAGTAGTTAAAAATGTTATTTCGCGCCGGGAGCAAAATTAAGAGACTGTAGTGGTTTTCATTTCGTGCCAGGAGCGAAATGAAAAGTCTTGTATTGAATTTTATTTCAGGCCAGGAGCAAAATTAAAAGTCTGTAATGAATTTTATTTCGAGCCGGTAGCGAAATTGAAAGTCTGTAACGAATTTTATTTCGTGCCCGGAGTGAAATTGAAAGTCTGTATTTTTTTTTATTTCGCGCCGGAAGCGAATTTAAAAGACTAACGGTTTTTATTTTACGCCAAGAGCGAAATGAGCAGTCTTTAATGAATTTTATTTCACGCCAGGAGCAAAGTTAAAAGTCTGTTAAGAATTCTGTTTGTAGCCGGGAGCGAAATTAAAAGTATGTAATGGATTTTATTTCATGCTGGGAGCGAAATTTAAAGTCTGGTACGAATTTTATTTCTCACCGGGAGCGAAATTAAAAGTCAGTAATGCATTTTATTTCGCGCCGGAAGCGAAATTAAAAGACTAATGAATTTATTTCGCCTCTGCAGCGAAATCCAAATTCTGTTACTAATTTTATTTTGCGCCAGGAGTGAAATTTTATTCCTTTGAACAATTTAATTTCGCGACGCTAATTTAAATTGATGATACATTTCGTTTTGCATGCCAGTCCTGCCTTGAATCGGTTTTGGTGGTGGCTCCATTTTTCACCTAAAATGTAAAACTAACTGCACTTGATGACCGTAATGCTCTCCATCAATCGTACCTGTATGTACATCGTACATGTATATGATCTACCAGTGATACTGTCCAAAAATAAATTGCCGAAAATAGAACACCTAACGAACACTGAAAATAATGGTGTTGCAGTTAAAATAAACTAAGTAAAAAGTAATTAAAGGGATCGATGAACTAAAAACAGGAAAAACAACATGGAAAATTAGAAGTCGTAAGTTCAAACTGGTAAAATTTCAAAGGATCACTCAGGACTAGATGCTCAGGAATCCCATATCGTCAGGTAAGGGGTAAGGTCATCACTCTCTCACTTGACTTTCGCTCCCCTTTCCTGCTGCTGCGGTGGCCTTGGTCGAGCTTGTGGCGCGCCGTGGCTGCCTGCTTTAAGCGTGTGTACAATCCTGTATGAAATATTACCTTATAAAAGATGCTGGAAGTGTCGTCCTTCCTGTGTTATACAGGCATTGTATCCGGTAACCACATTTTGGCTCACGCGAGTGAGTTCTGCCACTGTAATGTTTCTGATTTTGTATTTTATGTTCTTTATTGAGCACTGAGTCAGTAGGCCTAGTGGCAAACTTATTTACAATTAAGTGAATCTGTGCTAGTGAAGGTGACACTTCATCAGGAAATTGCTGAACTTACCCACCGGGCCGACTCGTACTTAAAATAAGTCTTACATACAAAAATACGATGTTGCAATGATAACTGTCTGAACATGTTACCATCTGAGGTTCAGACTGGCGACTGACAACACCTGCACGCTTATTGCAAGGTCAAGTTTGTACTATGCGCGCGCTTTCAATACTACAGCAGGGGGCCGTGGGGCACCAGAAACTCGGCCAAGCCCGCTGCAGTAGCGAATAACAAAACCGCCGCTCGTCGTTCTTACTTAATATGAAAGACCCTATATGTAGACCATATAGTTATGTACTATTAGATGACTATTATTGCGTAGGTTCATTATTCAAACGTTGACTTCTATCGCATGATTGGGTCACAATAAATAAAAAAATAATTTTAAAATTTTGCACAGCTGCCATCTTGAATGTAAACAATTTAACAAAATTAGATATCAGTTCATTACAATGTATATAAACAATTGCTGTACCAAATTTCACTGCGTTCGGATGGTTAAATCGCCAGAAAAGTCTATTTAAATGTTCAAATTCACTTGGCCGCCATGTTCGTTATGTAGTTAACAGGTTTGTGAAAGTCACTTAAGTGACTTTTATCACCGTACTATATTTCAGGGTGATATCGGTGACAGTTTCGGAGATATAGAATGCCAGTGAGATATTTCGCACAGCCACCATGTTGAATTGGTGAAACATAATAAGCTTTGAAAGGCACGATCGGGGTCGGCCAAAATAATAGGCCTACTATGACCTTACCGAATTTAATTGAAATCGCTCCAGCCGCTTAGATTTTATTAGGTGGTGAGTGGGGGAAGAGGGGGGAGGGGTGGGGATGCACACCAAGGCCCGGCGTAGGTGCGTGACGTCATGTCATGTCAGTAGGTAATCTGTGTCCTTGACTCTCCCCGCCTGCCGCGAGTGAGCTGTGTATAGGTACGTCCACAGTGCACCTGCTTCCCGCTTCCCGCTCGCCGACTTAAATCTGCGGCAGACTTCCCGCTTCCTGAACCTGCGCGATTGTAGCAGGTGGTGGTTATAGTGCACCGCTAACGGGAACGTCTCGCTCCGACCTTTTATAAACAGTTGTCATCATGGAGCTATCCCGTGAGGATCTATTGTGTGTTTTATTAGCTAGCGATAATGTACAGATGAGGCATACCCTTTGCTCCCATACCTCATGAAACCGTACAAACGTGAAGGACTAAATGAAACAAAGCGAAGGTATAATGACCGCTTATCACGTGCCAGAAAGACAATGGAATGTGCATTCGGAATAAGTGGCGCATTCTTTCAAAATCAATAGAAACGTCAGTGGATCTTGCTGATAAAATCGTGAAGTGCATTTGTGTTTTACACAACATAGTAATTGACAAAGAAGGACTGGAAAGACACCTCACAGACGTCCACATTGCAGGGCACAATGTTCGTTGGGAGAAGAGGGAGGCCTCCTACTCAGGCAGAAAACATAAGAGCTACATTTGCACAATACTTTGACAAATATCCTTTAAGCTATGTTTGACGATGTTTAAATCTGCTAAAATAATTACCCCGGTTATTACATGACTAGTATGTTGGGTAGTAAGTTCCTCAAAAAGATGTTTAGTGCATTAAGGTTATGTATGTATGTTTAACAAATTTAATATAAATTTTGTACATTTCTCACTTCCCGTCTTCTACACCCATTTCGACAGCTATCTCCTGCCATGCCTTGTCCACCATGTTGCGATTTGAGTGGCCCTTCAAGCATTTGTCCCATATTGCACGTTTTAAAAACACTTTAGAAATCAAAATGTCTTTATCCACTTCCATCTTGCCTTTTAAATTAATATTTATTTAATAAAAACACCAGAGCAACCACTGTGTCGGAAATGCGACACCAAACTGACCGAGCGGGCGAGAAAAAGAAACAATATTTCATTCCGGTAGAAGCAGGTATAAGCGGATTCAGCCGGTCAAAGCACACGTGCCCATTACTACTGCCGCGAGAAGCGAGAAGCGGTGCACTGTGCCGCTTAGATTTTATTAGGTGGGAAGAGGGGGGAAGGATGGGGATGCACACCAAGGCCCGGCGTAGGTGCGTGACGTCATGTCATGTCATGTCAGTAGGTAATCTGTGTCCTTGACTCTCCCCGCCTGCCGCTAGCTACGTGTGCGAGTGAGCTGTGTATGGTATGTCGTGGTACCCTGCAAGCCAGGCAAGTGCTTTTAGGGCCATATGACCCAGGCGCACACTGTCTACACTGGAACTCTCAGTTCAGGGGCGCGTGGCCAGCCTGTCGCGGCTGGATTTCTCGAAGTCGTTCTTCTCTTCATATTATTATTATTATTATTATTATTATTATTACTATTATTATTAGACTATTATTATTGGCAATAAAATGTTATTGGATACCAATAGACTACGTCTCATACTGTTCCCGAGTACATTGTAGATCAATAATTCTCTATTAGCCCAAAAATTGAAATTATAGTAAAGGTCGATATTAAAATATAACAAGATGTTCAGTAAAGAACATATAGCCTACTTTCTCCTAAATGCATGGGTATTGTTATAACTCTTTGTCCTTTTCAAGGAGTATAATTGAATGTTGGTTGTAGTAGCTTGTTGAAATACAACGTGCTATAGGGATATTAAACATGTATATGAGGTGCCCTTTGCTAGTGCTACCTCTGTAAAAAAAATCATTCAATTCGGTTTCACAGTGTTTGAATTGATCTGGGGAATGGATTTGCACACATACATGGCCACTATTTGCAAACTATTGGGCTGATGACCTTGTAGTCAGTCATAAGATGCTTTCCACAAAAAGGCATGTTGTTGCAAAATCCGGTAGAAATCAAATTATTAGGATTGTCGAAATTTGATTTAAGCTTTTAACATTTGGGTGGCCGTCGTTCCGTTTCCGTCAAGATGGCGGCGATATAAAACATGACACTGAGGTGCCTTTTGCTAGTGCTACCTCTGCACCAAATTTCGTTCAATTCGGTTTCACCATGTTTGAATTGATAGGGGGAATCGATTTGCACACATACTTGGCCACCATCTGCAAACTATTGGGCTGATGATCTAGCAGTTTGGTCAGAATATGCTTCCCACATAAAGATTTGTTGTTGCAAAATTTGGTAGAGACTAGATTATTAGGTTGGTCGTAATTACATTTTAGCCTTTAACATTTGGATGGCCGCGATTACGTTTCCAGCAAGATGGCGGTGATATAAAACATGACACTGAGGTGGCCTTTTCCAGTGCTACCTCTGTACCAAATTTCGTTCCATTCGGTTTCACCGTGTTCGAATTAATAGGGGGAATCGATTTTCACACAAAGATGGCCGCCATCCGCAAAATATTAGGCTAATGACCTATTAGTTTGGTCAAAGGATGCTCCCTCCATAATGGTATGTTGATGCAAAATTTGGTAGAGATGGGATGATTAGGTTAATCGTAATTTGATTTAAGCTTTGAATATTTGTGTGGCCGCCATTACGTTTCCGTCAAGATGGCGGCGATATAAAACATGACACTGAGGTGCCCTTTGCTAGTGCTACCTCTGTACCAAATTTCATTCCATTCGGTTTCACCGTGTTCGAATTAATAGGGGTAATCGATTTTGACACAAATATGGCCGCCATCCGCAAACTATTAGGCTAATGACCTATTAGATTTGTCAAAGGATGCTTCCTCCATAAAGGTATGTTGTTGCAAAATTTGGTAGAGATCGGATGATAAGGTTAGTCGTAATTTGATTTAAGCTTTGAACATTTGTGTGGCCGCCATTACGTTTCCGTCAATATGGCGCTGATATAAAACATGACACTGAGGTGCCCTTTGCTAGTGCTACCTCTGTACCAAATTTCATTCCATTTGGTTTCACCGTGTTCGAATTAATAGGGGTAATCGATTTTGACACAAAGATGGCCGCCATCCGCAAACTATTAGGCTAATGACCTATTAGATTTGTCAAAGGATGCTCCCTCCATAAAGGTATGTTGTTGCAAAATTTGGTACAGATCGGATGATTAGGTTAGTCATAATTTGATTTAAGCTTTGAACATTTGTGTGGCCGCCATTACGTTTCCGTCAAGATGGCGGCGATATAAAACATGACACTGGGGTGCCCTATGCTAGTACTACCTCTGTACCAAATTTCGTTCTATTCGGTTTCACCGTGTTCGAATTAATAGGGGCAATCGATTTTCACACAAAGATGGCCGCCATCCGCAAACTATTAGGCTGATGACCTATTAGTTTGGTCAAAGGATGCTGCCCCCATAAAGGTATGTTGTTGCAAAATTCGGTAGAGATCAAATGATTAGGTTAGTCGTAATTTGATTTATGCTTTGAACATTTGTGTGGCCGATATTACGTTTCCGTCAATATGGCGGCGATATAAAACATGACACTGAGGTGTCCTTTGCTAGTGCTACCTTTGTACCAAATTTCTTTCAATTTGCGCTCACCGTGTTCGAATTGATAGGGGGGGACAGACATTCAGAGTACACTCACTCACTCACACACACACACACACACACACACACACACACAGACTCACACACACACATACACACACACAGACAGACACACTTTTTTCGCCCTGTAGTGATCTCATAAGTCTACTTTCATTTTTTGCAAAAATCGAAAGTAGGCTAAAAATGATTACTATTGAATGGATTCATTTGATCGCAAAATTATGCCATTTACACTTAAGTTAGGCATACCCAAACACGATAAGTTATTAAACAAGATGTTCAGTAAAGAACATATAGCCTACTTTCTCCTAAATGCATGGGCATTGTTATAACTCTTTGTCCTTTTCAAGGAGTATGATTGAATGTTGGTTGTAGTAGCTTGTTGAAATACAACGTGCTATTGGGATATTAAACATGAATAAGAGGTGCCCTTTGCTAGTGCTACCTCTGTACCAAATTTCGTTCAATTCGGTTTCACCGTGTTTGAATTGATAGGGGGAATCGATTTGCACACATACTTGGCCACCATCTGCAAACTATTGGGCTGATGTTCTTGCAGTTTGGTCTGAATATGCTTCCCACATAAAGATATGGTGTTGCAAAATTTGGTAGAGACTAGATTATTAGGTTGGTCGTAATTACAATTTATCTTTTAACATTTGGGTGGCCGCGATTACGTTTCCGTCAAGATAGCGGCGATATAAAACATGACACTGAGGTGTCCTTTGCTAGTGCTACCTTTGTACCAAATTTCGTTCAATTCGCATTCACCGTGTTCGAATTGATAGGGGGGGACAGACATTCGGAGTACACACACTCACACACACACAGACACACACACACACACACACAGACTCACACACACACAGACAGACACACTTTTTTCGCCCTGTGTTGATCTCATAAGTCTACTTTCATTTTTTGCAAAAATCGAAAGTAGGCTAAAATTTTTGATGCTGTTTCTTTCCCTTATTCGAAACGTACCACAAGCTTTCAATTCTCTTTGAAGCCTATCGTTAGCTCTAAACGACCTGTCTTGTTATGCCGATGGTTACTTCACATCTGATGGTGGGGTCCAGCATAAATCTTGTATCCTTCTCACGGCCAATAACAATTATTATTCTATTGTACTTTTGCTTCTAACACGAGGAAGACACGAAAACATGGATCGCGTAACATTTATGAAATGTTACAGATGCATCTTAGATCTATGTCGGTGATTCCCTTCTTAATTTTGGTGTTTGAACGGAGCTAGGTTATCAGACACTCCACCGTGGTTGCAGCATACAGTCTCACACAAGAGCAACCTTTGCCTCCACCTATTTGTGCTTGACTACTCCCTTTCATGTGTACTTCTGGATAAGTTGTTCTCCATAAAATATGGTGATTAGACACTTTCGCAATCAACCAGCAAGTTCATTTTGTTTTCTCCATACATCCGCTTCAGGCTTAATTCTCAAGTATTCCTTTGGTTCCTAACTAGTAAATCACCGTCTTCATCGTTACCACCATCTTCATCATCATCACCACCGTAATGACAACCTCATTCGTTGTACAAACACAAATTACGCACCATGTCACCTTGCCGTCAAGCAATTCTTGCACCCTCTGTATATATGTGGCACGGTGTCCCTACATGATGATTACTGTACTTTGGATGTTCATTCACTGAAAATTGCGAAATTAGCTTCGAGGTTTTCCTATGCCCAGAACATAAAATGCTATGAAAATCAAATGTTCTTAAATACGATGTGTGGATTACATATAAATATGCAATTGGATTAACTCACGACGGCTACTTGTAGCATTGGCCTTTGAGAATATTTTACGGAAGCTATTCTAACAACTCTACGAGGTAAGTTTCTCTCCGAGTTCCCATATGAATGTTCGAATTGCAGAATAAGAATGTAGAAAAAAAAGGAAAACTTATGCTCACTGACCTGGTGCAAGTCCTCAAAATGAACACCCCTTTGATGACTTAGGTATCATCGATACCATTTCAGTACCTCAAACCGAAATTAAATTTCTTGGCAGGCCAGGGAATCAAACCCGGACCACCGGGGCGACAGCCAAGAATGTTAGCCGCTACACCACAAGGTGATCTCTTTCATTGTCAGCGAAATCTATTGCACGATGCCATGTAATTTCAGCACGAACTATAATAGTACACCTTTCTTCGTATTAGCCTACTTTCGACTTTTGCAAAAAATGAAAGTAGACTTATGAGATCACTACAGGGCGAAAAAAGTGTGTGTCTGTGTGTGTGTATGTGTGTGAGTCTGTGTGTGTGTGTGTGTGTGAGTGTGTGTACTCTGAATGTCTGCCCCCCCCCCCTATCAATTCGAACACGGTGAAACCGAATTGAACGAAATTTGGTACAGAGGTAGCATTAGCAAAGGGCACCTCAGTGTCATACTTTATATCGCCGCCATCTTTACCAAAACAGAATGGCGCCCACTCAAACGTTCAAAACGTAAAATCAAATTACGGCTAAACTAATCATCCGATCTCTACCAAATTTAGTGACAACATACCTTTATATAGGACGCGTCTTTCATCTAACATTCAAGGTCATCGGCCTACCATTTCAGGATGGCGGCCGTGTGAATTATTCAACCATTTTAATCAATGGTTTAAGACCCACCAATTCCGATTATCGAGCCTAGGGTGGTTTAAGCTATCCTGAAGGTCGTGATCCGTTATTTATTATAATTTAATATTATAATATTATACTGTATGAGTGGCTTAAAAGGGCTGAGCTGTCTGTATCACACGACAAGATGGCAGCTGTCCTCATGTGCCTGTCTTATATTTCAATAGTTTTAGTATGTTGTATGTGATATACCCTACTGATACATTAATATAAACTTAGTATGAAATTATCTTTAATGAAGATGTACTGCTGTGAAGAAATCGTTTATTTAAAGTCATTATTTCCCAACAGGTTGTATCTAATGTCAGTTAAGAACACCATGTTTTTAAGGATAGGATTAGCACTGGGCTAGCGTGTTAGTCTATCACGCAGTCGACTGGGGATCGAGTACTGCTGCAGTTAACTTTTTTTTTCTTGAATTCTTTTACAAATGATGTGCACGAGCTCTTTCCACAGATACTGAATAAGATGTCATTTAGCTCAAAGGAGAGGCTAATGTATACACTCGTTTATTAGTAAAATCACAGCCCCAGCATCGCAAATAAACAGAAGACATTAGGAAAAGGAGAATAGAAGAAATAGATACACGTTGTCATTAACCACAGCCTTCTTAATGCCTCTGTTCGGTGCTGTCCTCTTGTGGGTTATGTGGGTAATATTGTTCCAAACTTACCGCTGTGTAAATACCTGGCCTCCTGAAGTATGGCAATTTTGTAATACTGGTAGTTCAACTATTAGCCACGATCGCGCTCCGATTACCTTTAAACACTGCCAGCTGGATCGCCTCCCTCTTGGCTACTTTAAACTGTCTACTCATTCAACACTCTTAGGCCACTGCCATCGTAGTACATTACGATGGCAGTGCATAGGAGTACAACATAAAGATTAATTCACTGATAGGTCGCAGCACCAACCTACTGTGATCGGCGTGGATTTTTAAAGGGGAAGATACCCAAAACGGAAGTTCTTAACTTAGCAGGCTGGCTTAATATAGAGATTAACGGACGTGAATGCATTACAATAAGTTAGTAGTTTTGTTATTCAAACATCATAAAGTATTCAATATTGATTTTGACACTTACTGGCTAATTATCAATATAAAAGAAAACAAACAATACATTGTGGTAGAGGTGATTGTGTTAGGGATGAGGACAAAGAGTCATAAATATACCCATACATTTAGGAGAAAGTAGGCTATATGTTCTTTGCTGAACATCTTGTTTTTGGCATTATATTGCCCCTGGTAAGTTAGAGAGATGGTTCGCATAACATAACCAAAGAGCCGAATAGTTCCAAAAACCAACAAACAACCGAAAGAAATACCGACAAGCTGGTAGAAAAACAGACAACAGATTTAGTAATTTTCAGAGCAAAATTGTTTTACAATGAAGAGCACTCTTGGTCTCCATACTGTTGAAATAATGAAAATTGTCTTAAAACTTCAAAAGTTAGAAGGATTTCATGTCAACTTGCTTATTTTGCCGTATATCTTATGTGTAGGTAAATTCCATGAGTTATTGTTTCAGGCGATGTTGAAAATACGAATAAAAAACATAAATTACCTCAGATTGCGACGGAATATTGTTCAGTTTAAAAACCTGATAAATTTACTAACGCACGTTTCTCGAATTCACCTATCCCTGAACAGCACCAATCTAATCAGTTGGTGAATTCAGAATCTTGTTATTGAAATACTGTAGACTATAGCTTTATAGTCCTAATGTAGTTTTTTTGTTCTAGCCGTAATTATTTAGGTTGCTATGAGGAAGGGGATATGGTGAGACAGTTTCCCTGTGGGAATGCTATGACGGATAGATGCCCTTCATGACGTCAATCTAATGAGAGGATTTACTGACAAATGAAATTAATGAGGCAAGGTATGAAATGGTTGTGTGTGGTATTTCGAGTTCGGTGTAGTCTGACCATGCACGTTAGCGTGTGTAGCTACGTCGGCTGGTTTGTGACATTATGTCAACAAATTTAAAAAATATATTTTAACACTCCTGATTCCATACTGGCCCTGTTACTGTCACATGCATGATTATCGCATGATTAGGACACATAAAGTAAAAACGAGATTTTAAAATTTCGCACAGTTGCCATCTTGTGGTTATGGAAACAAATGAAAAAATTAGATGCCAGTGGATTAACATTTGTAGAAGGATTTACTGTACCAAGTGTCACTACACTCGGATGGTTAAATTGCGAGAAACGACCATGTGAATATTTATACTTCGCGTCGCCGCCATGTTGGATTTGTGATCACCAGGTTATTGCAAGTCCTATAGGTGAACTTATGTTCATAGCCCCAATGAAGATTAAAAAATTTAGTTTGATTGCTGTAATAGATTCGTAGATAATGAGATCCATCTAAATATTTCGGATTGTCGCCATGTTGGATTGTTATATGTATAGGCCACAGAGTCACGTACCATTAAAGGAAAATTATTGCAAGGATTCATTACTCAAACTCTCACTTCGATCACATGATTACGACACAAGAAATAAAAACTTAATTTTAAAATTCGCACATTCGCCATCTTGAGGTTATGTAAACAATTGAAATAATATAGATACCAGTGCATTACAATGTGTATAAAAATTTCCTGTACCAAGTTTCATTGCGTTTGGATCATTAAATCGCGAGAAAGGTCTATTTAAAATTTTCAAATTCGCTTGGCTGCCATATTCGTTTTGTAGTTAACCGGTTTTTGAAAGTCTTATAGATGAAATTCCAGTAGTGCCCTTTATCTCCGTACAAAATTTCAGGGTAATATCGCTAATAGTTTCAGAGATATAGAATGCCGGTGAAATATTTCGCACAGCCGCCTTCTTGAGGTTATGTAAACAATTGAATGAAGTTAGAAGTCGGTACATTACAATGTGTATAAACATATACTGTACCAATTTGCATTGCGTTTGGTTGGTTAAATCGTGAGAAACGTCTATTTAAAAGTCGCAACTTTGCTTGGCCGCCATGTTGGTTCTGTAGTTATCTGGTTTTCAAAAAAATCACATTGGTGAACTTCTAGTAGTTCCCTTTATCACCGTGAAATATTCCAGGGTGATATCTGTAATAGTTTCGTAGATATCGAATGCTGGTGAAATAATTCGCACAGCCGCCATGTTGGATTGGTATGATGTAACAGAATTTGAAGGGCACGGTCGGGGTGGTGTGGAATAGTGCTATGAACTTACCGAGTTTCATTGCAACCGCTCCAGCGGTTTAGAAGTTATTAGGGGGGGGGGGGCACACACCATATCACACACACGCGCACACAGAGACAAGACACACTGACAAAAGGTGATCTCATAAGCTTATTTTTTCATAAATTAAATTAGGCTAAAAAGTATGCAACTTCTTGTGTCCTTGTTGCAGATCTGGTTCATGTACGTCCAAATATCATGTTTTATACGTCTTCGGTGTGTTTCTTTAAGGTGTCAACTTCGCTTGGCCCCCATGTTCGTTTGTTACTTAACAGGAATTTTGAGAGTCCCATCTAGTAGTTCATTTTATCACCGTACAAAATGTCAGGGTGATATCTGTAATAGTTTCGGAGATATGGAATGCCAGTGAAATATTTCGCACAGTCGCCATGTTGGATTGGTGAGCTGTAATAAAATTTGAAGATCACGATCGGGGTCGGACAAAATAGTACTATGACTTTACCGAGTTTCATTGAAATCGCTCCAGCCGTTTATATTTTATTAGGGGACACACACACATACGCACACACACGGACTAAATGTTATGTCATAAGCCTATTTTTTCATAAATGAAAATAATAAAGAAAGCTTTTCATTCGGTCTACGCAAATTTCGTGTTGACCGACTGAATAGCTTGCTTCATTATAAATAACCATCACTGAAAAATGGCTTCTATCACTACTAAATGAAAATAGGATACCAAGTAAACGAAACGCAAGAACGGGAGGTTTCATTTAGGCAAGAAATACTCTTATTGGTCACAAAGGAGTGAAAGTTTGGTGTTTAGGTTACACTCTGCCTTATATGGCAACACTGCGAGAAGGTGAGTTCGATTCCCATCTTAGCTATCTTAGAGTGTTTTTCTGGGGTTTCCCACTTCCACTCCAGGAAAATGCGTGGATAGTTCCTAAGTCAAGGCCATTGCCAACTCCAAAAATAACAAAGTTTATCAGACTTCAACTACATGGGACTGATGAACAATAGGCTATGTTCCAAACCCCTATATGAAGCAACAAGAAATATTTCGAATCAATGGGATCCATCGTATTGATTTTAGGAAACATGTTTCTAACGTAGGCTACAATATGACAGCGATCGAAACGAGCAAGGTGCCTTGCCCTGTCTGATGGGGCACGCGCTCAGTTTGAAATCATTATGTTGATTATTATTGATATTTCAAGAAGTAATTATCCTATGTTTGAATAAATAATTGGCCTGGAATTACATATGGCCCAGCATCGTCAGTTCACGGTCACCTTCCATGCTTGTCCGGGAAGCGGGCAAATAGACACTTCCATAACGTTATTGACGAGATTCTTTTCTGAAATAACGGAATCAATTTCTCCGCTTAGAATAATGTTACTGGTAGCGCATAGCTGGTAAAAATCGCATGTATACCGTTATTAGGCTTATAACGTTGTTGGTGGGTTCGCATTTCAAAATAACTGAATTAATTTTTCTGCCCTGAATAACGTTACTGATAGCGTATGGCTGGTAACATCCGCTCGTATACCGTTACTAGACTTATAACGTTATTGGTGGGTTCGCATTTCTAAATAACGGAATTATTTTTCTGCCATGAATAACGTTATTGACAGCGCAAAGCTCGTAAATATCGCTCGTATACCGTTACAAAGCTTATAACGTTATTGGTGAGTTCACATTTCTAAATAACGGAATTAATTTTTCTGCCCTGAATAACGTTATTGATAGCGTATAACAGGTTAAAATCTCTCGTATACCGTTACTAGGCTTATAACGTTATTAGTAGGTTTGCATTTTGAAATAACCGAATCGATCACTCTGCCTGAATAACGTTATTGATGGCACGCAGCGGGTCAAAATCGCTGTCATACCGTTACTAGACTTATAACGTTAATAACGGGAGCGCATTTTAAAGTAACGGAATCTTTTCCTCTGCTGGTTATAACGTTAATAGCACAAACCAGGGAAAATTATAACCCCTTATTTCGTTGCCGCACTAAAAACGTTATTCATATACCATTTGTTTTGGGTATGGAAGCAGTAACGTAACAAAAATTAATTCGTTATTTCTGACAATTCTGTTACGTTATGAAGCCTTGGATTTCTGTTTGAAGAACATTCATTTATGACCAAAGGAAGCCGAGCAGTACCTGATTTCAGAGAATCGAGTTGAAGGAACACCTGCAGTCCGTGCACCTTTTAAGCTTACGCTAGCTAAACAGTTAAAAATATGTATATACTAGTACTATGAGTGTAAAATTGTTCAGTATAAAAAAATCTACAAAAATGTCCGCGACAGCATATCTCTATCTTTAATTCATTGCCCACTATAAGTTCTGGTACGTTTTAATTTCTTCCAACAGTCTTCAATCAGTGGATATTTAAATTACTTTTAAAATTTATTTCATACAGTTATGTCCCAGTAGGTAAATAATATAGCATTGGTTCATTATACCACGTTTCACTTTGAACGCTTGATTGGGATACAAGAAATAACAAGTAGTTCCGGGAAGAGTCGCCTCCGTAGCGTAGCGGTCAGCATGGTTAGCGGCCGCCCCGGAGGTCCTGGGTTCGATTCCCGGCTCTGCCACGAAATTTGATAAAGTGGTATGAGGACTGGAACGGGGTCTACTCAGCCTCGGGTATTCCAAATGGGTAGAGGGGGTTCGATTCCCACCTCAGCCATCCTCGAAGTGATTTTCCGTGTTTTCCCACTTCGTCTTCGGGCAAATGCCGGGATGGTACTGCCCCCGGAAATTGAATTATATTGAGACCACGATGGCTGGATTGGAAAATATCAGTAAAGTTAAGGTAGGCACGGATGACGTAGAATTCATGCCAGTAGGCTGATTGAGCTGAGATTCTTGGTGACGTCATGATTTTATTCGAGAAAGATCCGAGAGTTACGACGCAGTCGCAGGAAACAAGGTATTGTGCTAAGGAAGAAGCTACGCTATTGGAGGAGAGACGCAAACCAATGAACGATAGTTTGGAAGGAAGACGGAAATTGCTGAAACTACGATATTCGATTACTTTTGACATGCAGATTTATGGAAATCTATTTTCAGTTATGGCATTGATTTGGAATTTTGAAGAAATTATTTTTGAGTTTTTGAATTTTGAAAATCCGTCAAGAATAGCCAAAGTTAAAACTTCCAGCAATGACGCAGCAACAGGCTATGGTAGGGATAGATACGCCCCTTAAGAAGTTGATAAAAGGTCGTGCACAGGAGAGAGGAGCTCTCATACTCATACTCATACTCAGATCTCATACGCTCAGATCTTATACTTGTGATCGCATATATATTTCTGGTGATATAGAGTTATTTTCAAGTGATTCAGTGAAGTAAGGTGTCTTTAGCGTGAGGTGAAAGCCTTGCCGCATCGAACGAACTCGGAGCAGTTCCATTTCACGCTGCTAAAAACTAGGTGAAGTTGAAACGCGCACATTAACGTTTCCACCAGTCAAGATATCAAGCGCTAACTTCAGCCTTTACGATAATTCTGTTAGGCAGTATACCATTAAGGTGTATACAAGATTTCAACGATTTCACAGTGATACTTCGAAAGATATTGGAACTTTTAGGCTGCCAACAAAAGTGATTTTCTCGCCACAGGAGAAACACTTTTATATTCCACATTATACACTACGGCTGACACGTGGAGTGCAACAGTTTGGTATTATATTGATACATTCGACTATGGAACACTATAATATTGCAGTGCTTTTGATCATTATAACTGCAGTTGAGATGAAAGGCTAAGGCTTTGATGCAATTGGGACATAGATCATTGGAGTAAAGTAACAGCATGGAACTTCGTTAATCGTCTTTCTACAAAAGCGAGCATGTAGTGAACATCCAACTACACTCATGCATCGTTAATCCATCGCTGAATTATACCAGATAACAGTGGAAATATTTTCATACTCCACAACTATGAATATTTCTGCGGAAATAACTACACTAAACTTCATGACGAATTCCTGCAAGAACTTCAGAGAACTTTCAAGAGAGGCCAGGGTTATCCCGGCGCACAATGAAGAATTTTGCCGGAAGGATGTTTCTCGTATCCACGGAGCAGTGCAATTTCGGAGGAGGAAGCAGTTCGATTCTCCAAGGACGCTGATTCCTGTTTCGAGGATGGAGCTCATCGTTAAGTTGGTAAAATGGATCCATCAGCAGTCTTCTTTGGGGAATTTTTCTCTGGAACTTCAATCGGCAGATAAGGTAGTTGTGAACGTTTCTTGTATTATTTGAGTATTGTGGCGATATTTGAGCAAACATTTTTCCCATATTTTCTGTCCTACATTTTGCCCCATTTTATTGATTGATATTTTTGTACTCAGTACACTTCGATGATTTATGCCTTTTTTCTTCGATTTTTGAGACATTGCTATGTCATTGGCATACTTAAATAATTTTGGATCAGTTGAGACTGATGATTTAGATTCTTTCAGTAATTTGCATATTTTGTAGTCACGATTTGACTGTAAAGTTAACGATTTACCATGGCAGATTTGAAATCAGACAGCGTGTCATTTTATTAAAGTAATTCTATTCAGTTAATTACTTTGACCAATTTTCTGTCATCCTCAAGAAAGAAGAATAATTAAAAGATTTTAGAGCATTAAAATCTTTTTCGATATCGACGATCTTTGAAATACTAGTCGTCTTATGAACATGATTGCAACATAGACATTTATCATTGCATTATAGACAATTTTATGAAATATGAACGTTAATTACAATTTATTGAATACACTATAGTAATGAACATTTGTTAGGAGTTTTTCTCAATTCTAGATTGGAACAATAATGTTTGCATTTCACAATCTAATTGTATTCTATTCGACTATTTTGCAGTTTAGTTGATCTTTGTTTGAAGATAGTATTTTTATACTGCGTTACTTTGAAGATGTTAATCTCAATTTTGATAGACCAGGCAGGAGTGTCTAACCGTATTTGCTATTAAATTTATTTGTGATTGGCAAATTTTTACTTCATATCGATTCATGAATGAAACCCACGAAGGTTAAATAATAACAGTCATTATTACAATTGATGAATATAAGAATTTTTAAAGAGGAACAATGGATGTATAATCGATAGTTCAGTGGACGTGTAAAAGTCGCTGTTGAGTAATGCCCTTGAATAATGAAGGAGGTTCCCACATAATTAATGAAGTTGAAGAATTAATAGTGGAGGTTTTTGTGTGTAGTTTGGAAGATTTTTATGCCATATATATGTAGATATATGATGAATTTTGGGCCAATTGATGTGCCATGTTTGTGCGTTATGAGTGAAGTATTTTCCCGCTGAATGTTGTTCTTGTTCTTTGAAAGATTATTCATATGAAGATACTGTTAAAATTAACAAGAGTGTTAAATAATTTGAGATAAAGATTTTGAATGGAGGTTACAGTCACAAATATTAATTATTATTATTAAACATTATTAAACTTTAATTTGACAGTCAAATATAACTAACCTTCATTGGTCGATTATATCAACACGATTTGAGTAATTATCAACCGGATAGACGTGTGGTTCAATGTATTCCATGTATAAATAATATAAACAATTTATATTGTAAAATAATTTTGTAAATATCTTGTTAAATAATTTGAAATGATAGTGATTAATAGAAGCGTGTATTAAATTTTCAATTGTCATTTGACATTGTTATAAACAATTTGTTATTGTTATAAATAATTAATGAACTTTTGTTATTAACATTTAGAGTTTTTTTAATACTCTAAACAATGCAAGTTAAGCAAGTGGTTTAAACAAATAATCATGATTTGGGATTGTTGGAGGAATCCACTGGTGTTTGAATGAAGCATGTAAGACATTTGCGTGATAATATTTCAGTTGAGATGTGAACATTTACGTGTTTAAAAGAGAGAGCCGAGCTCTGAGGTAGCACGCTTATGGTAGGGTTGAACGAACGGGTGTCCGCTTTGACGACACAGGTGTTTTGCAGCTGGTCCGGACAACTGTGTTACTGAGACCAAGGGCGTTTCATAATAGCCTTGTGGCTATAAATAAAATATGCAGTATATAAAGACGCAAAGCAATTGATATGTGTGTCTCATCCCAAATCCCGTTTCCATTCCCATTGCATTGTTATATTTTCGTTGCTAGGAGCTTAAGAAAGCTAAAACATTATATGTAGAGAATACAGGTCCTACAGGAGGACATGGTTATGTGGTCAATGGCTTCTGATTGCCACGTATATTCTGTTGTTTCATTTTTGTTAAAAATCATACTTTATGTGGAATAAATTATTGTGCAGTTTAAAGTTTCTCGTCTTCGTTCTGGTTCATTTTAAATATCATGGTGGAGGTTATTGTGAGGACATACTTTTAAGTGATCCAGTTGACAACCCAGTCCCCGAGATATATTTAAGAGGTAAGTAAAGGTAAGTATGAAACCCCGTATATTTTGGTGTGTTCCACAATAATTTTCTTGTTAACTATTGTGCTCTAATCTCGATAGTATCTGTCAGTGCCATTTTCATTGATGTAGCTATGCCGGCGCGTTTGATTATTGGCAATCCGATTGAGGGGGCGGATATCTGACAGCCTACTATCCGGAGATCGGGTACAGTACCTTCTTCAAGGCCACGGCCGCCCCCTTCCCTCTCCCTTGTCTATCCATCCTGACCTTCCATTACCTTCCCTCATGAGGCCCCTGTTCACTTTGCAGGTGAGGCCGCCTGGGCGAGGTGTCAATCACACCTCACCAGTTGTATTCACTCCGATTAGATGTTCCCAGCTCTAGGACACT